>PVIH01009712.1:0-80332 GCA_004025045.1 Sigmodon hispidus | reverse complement strand
TTGCCTGTGAATTTTAGGATATCATTTTTTCTTACTGCTGCGTAGTATTCCATTGTGTAGATGTACCACAGTTTGTTAATCCATTCTTCAGTTGAGGGACATCTAGGTTGTTTCCAGGTTCTTGCTATTACAAATAATGCTGCTATGAACATAGTTGAGCTAATACCTTTGGAGTGGGAATGTGCCTCTTTAGGGTATAAACCCAGAAGTGGTATTGCTGGGTCCTTGGGGAGATTGATTCTTAATTTTCTGAGAAACCGCCATATTGCATTCCAAAGTGGCTGAACAAGCTTACACTCCCACCAACAATGGAGGAGTGTAATTTATTTCTAATTTAGATCAGTGGTACAGTTTAGATTGCAGTTTCGAAAATTTTAAACTTTGAGCAAGACTTATTTTATTGGGTAGCAAATGATTTATCTTGGGCAATCTTTCAGGTTCATTTGGAAAATTTAAATTTTTTGTTCTCATGTTATGAGTTTCTTTTGAACACCTGCTCCCTGTTACAGTGCTTAGCACATTAATGAATGTGTCTAAATATTTATTGATTGATTAACTTAATCTATTATTTCTGAGTTTTTGAAAGATGCCAACATGATTGACTTAAATATCAAGAATAAATATCTTTGTCACAGGTATTACAGGTATTACACAGGCTCTTGAATACAAAGTCTTAGAAGGGCAGATTGATATAAATTTTCCACTTGTTTCATGACCTTCATTTTTCTGCTTAACCTAACTCTCTGCAATGCATTTTTAAATAAGTTCCTCCTGTTTCAGAGCAGTATATAAAAAGCAGATGGCTGTTTCTCTTCATATGCTTTCTCTCATTCCAAGACCATCATGATACCAGACCTTTTACTTTGTTGAGGGCTAAATAATTCTTGCATTTTTAACACTTTCTGAAATTTTGATTACCTATACTCTAAATTCTTTCTAGAACTTTCTGTCTGTAGACTTGTCCAGTAGAACTTTCCAGCAGAATAGAAACAAGTCTATATCTTGGCTAATACAGTAATCACTAGTGACATGTGATGATTGAGAACCTGAAATGCAAAACACTGAAGGGCTGCATTCTTAAATTGCATTTAATTTCAGTAAGTTAAAATATAAATACCCACATATGAATAGGTTCTAGCGAATAACCACAGCTGTTTCATGCTGTGGGACATTCTGTGCACTCATAGGCAACAGCACATTTTATTTACTAGCAGGTGACTATAGAAAGTACACAGTAGAATATTAGTTTAAAAGTTTTAAAGAGAAAGGTATAACACTGTGTATAAGACAAATTACAGTTAATTTAGCTATTATCAATTAAATTTTATGAAACAAACTGACATTTTTATTGACCTGATTCTTAATATGTCAGATTTACTCTAGCAATTTCTATGAGTTTTTCATATGTAATATTTAACATTTTATGAAATTAATATATATTTATTTATTTATAATATATTTTTTGATGGCAGATGAAGGAGGAAGGGAAAGACCTCACGTGGTCACCCCTAATTAAAACTGGAGAGTCCTGGAACTGGAATGAATATGTTTGGTTCCCAAGAAATGGGCACACCATGGACCTATCAGACTATGGGGGCCTAATTGTATAATGTATATATGTGGATGAATATAGAGATATATGATAAACACATTCATATAGAATATGTACATACATGTAGTATGTATACCAAAATGTATTTTCTAACATTTTAAGGCTTTGCCTCTGAGAACACATGTTTTCTCAAATGTTCAGAAACAATGCTGTGTTTGACTTTTGAATTGCAACTCAAATGACTACATTAGAACCACTTTTAACACCAATGCACCTTTGATGTTATGCTTGTTTTCATAATTCAAGGTGAGGAATAAAAATTAATTAAAGACAACTGGGAACATTTACATATTAGCTTCATATTTCTGGGTCATGGCTGACTGATCCTGTCCAGGACACTTACTGTTGAGAATAATTGTATTCAGTAAATAAGGAAGCAAATATGATGCTATTCAGGTAGCAAACACATTTATATGATTCCAGATTCTTATACTGTATCTCAGTTTTTATTCGGGAGAAGAAAAGTGACTGTCCTCCTTAATTTTGCATTTTTATTTACAAATGTCTTGATTTAAGAAGAGAAGGTCCTTCTATGAATCTTGTTTAATTGAACTCTGCTTAATACACAGCCCCAAATTGCACTTGTCCCAAATAAATTAGATATGAAGTATAAAAGTACCTTATGTATTAAAATTTTAGTCTTCCTGCTTGCCATAAAGCATGGTTATGACTTTCTATGTTACTTTTTGCATTATGCCATCATTTCAGCTCTAAGATAGAGATTAACAGCCACAGTCAGAAAGGCAAACCTCTAAGCAGTAGAGGCCTTTCTAATGCCCTCTGTCTTCTATACTCTCATACATGTGAGTGGCAGAATGAGGAGAACGAGAGGCCATTGAATTTTTAGGGTTTCTGGAATCCCCTTATCCTTAAATACCTTTTGTTTAAACCTTTCCTTGTGTTTCATAGCTATTTCTAACACAATATGGCAAAATGGTAACATTTTTTAAATTAGCATTGAAAAATGTGTTTCAAAACTTTTGAAACAGCTAATTCATCATCTTAGCTCTGGAATGTTAATGGCTGGAAACAACACAGTTTGCCACCATCTGTCTCCCCTGCCTTTCCCTCTTTGCTTTCTGTATCACAGATAATGTGAATAGCAGCTTTAATAAAAGTCAGACTATCCACATAATATCTAGTGGTGTTCCTTGATTTTGATGGCCCAGAAAAACAAGACCTAGCTAAGATAAATATTTGGTGTCATTTTTATAATTCAGTAGACTTCAGACAAGCATAAATTATTTTTCATCAGTACAGTACAGGTAAGTTAAATTTTTCAAAATCAATCAATTTAATAAGCACAAGGTAAACTGAATACTGCAACTCCAGGGCTCACATGGTTCCAATGTCTTTAATTGATGAATTTTTCATTTCCTGACAATGATATTGTTTCATGTATTCCAAAATTTAATTCAGGACTTTTGATTATGTTTATAGGATTTATAGCAACTGTGTGGTTGTAACCTATCTGTTACAGGTATTTGTTCTATTACCCTGGTAGTAAAGAGAATTTTTTTATTGTTTCTTTAGAGCTAGGATGATAGCTAATAGAAAAATGGGCATCACTAGCTCAGACATAAATTCCAGGTGCCTGTCATTCTGTGCTCAGTTAGTAAATCAGGGCTGCTGGAACAATTGCTGATGAGAAAGAAGCCAATTCAGAGACCAATGAGAGATTGAAAAATAAAAGTGGTTTCTCTGCAAGATGACATGCAATGACAACCTGTATTTACCATATATATGTGAAGACATGTGCATGCACAGTCCCATGTATGTGTGTTTATACTGATGTGAACTAATATACTCAACAGCTCATCTACCATACACAAGTACACAGAAATTATATTTTGTCATATCTTACTAATTTCTGAAAGACGATTGATCATAGAATGTTGATTTATACTGTAAATTCCTTAGCCCTATAATGTATACCAAGAACTATATATGACTTATTTTGGATATTAATGAGTCTGAAACTGACCTGGGAAATTTGAAAATGTTATTTGATATTATTGATACAATTTGTTATGCCTCAAGTCTTTTGTGGGTGTTAACATTTTCAGAAATTAGTTATTTTAAGTAGTGTACTATATGTTGTCTCAGTGTTAAAGAGGTGTTATTTGCTATTTGCAAATATCTCTGCAGACATGTGATGATTGCCTCATTCCCCATTTTCCAAATCCATCTCTCTGACTCTATCTCTTTTTCTGTCTCTGTCTCTATTTGTCTTTGTCTTTCTCTCTGTCCTTATCATCTAACTACATATCTATCTGTCTGTTTCTCTGTGTCTATCTGTCTATTTATCTATCTGTCTGTCTATCTTTGTATGTGTGTATAGAAATATACAAACCCACCTGCCTTGGTTTTGGTTTTATTGCTGTGAGGAAAAACCATGACTAGGGCAACTCTTATAGAGAAAAACATTCAATGCTGGTGGCTTACATATTCATGAGTTTAGTCCATTATCATCATTGGCACATGGTGACATGTGACATGCAGGAAGACATGGTACTGGAGAATGAGTTGAGAGTCTTACATCTCGTTCTACAGGCAGCAGGGAGAGAGGGTCCCATTGGGTGTGGCTTGGGTATTTATGAGCCCTCAAAGTGACACACTTCTAACAAGGCCACACCTACTAACAGCGCCACTCCCTGTGGGCTAAGCATTCAACCACATGAATGTATCTGTCCATGGTTCATTCCTGTTCACACACCCACATCATGCGTTTAGATTTTCATTGCTTATGCATAATTTTGCTTCTTTTTATTGATTTTTTATTAGCATATAAAGTAATGGGCTTCACATATATATAGGCTACATTTCTAAATGGTTTGCCTCTTTCACTATCTGGACCCAGCCACAAGCTAAGCAAACAGCTAAATTTTTCATCATGGCAAAAAGTATTATATTTTCATCTTCTGTCCCTATATGAGTCTTCCCAGTGTGGCAGAACGAAGTTTCTAGAAAACATCTTCCGCACTCATTAAGGATCAAAGGGACTATTCATATTGGAATGCCTGTGATTATCTGCTTTGATCTCCAGTGTGTATACTCTTTCAGTAACAAATGTTTCTAAACATGTTACCTTACTTTGCACAGTGTCCCATATGCTTACTCCTGATGTGCATGTATGTGCACACATACCCACATGTGTAATGGAGGAATTTCCCAGTGCCATCACCCTATCACATTTGGGATTACATTCTGAGGTATTTAACTTAGATTTTTGGATCAAGGCTAAAGTCATGTTCACCTAGTATCTTATCAGTGCTAATGACAAATGACCATGGATAGTAATAATAATAAAAAGCTATAGATTAATCACTATCATGATGATAATATTTTGAGTTAGATATCTACAAATAGTTTAGCGTCAGAAGACCCTAAGCACATTTTTCTCTTTACTCTACTCCTATGTAATTTCTAACCATCCTGGACTTGAGGGATTAAAATCTTAGGCTTTATTTTGGTGTCACTTTTATACTCAGGACACATAAAACCAAATATTAGTGGAAAAAAATCTTTCCCTGGGATGAATTGTTGTCTATATTCTGGTTTTCATCTAATCTTTCATTGAGAGGCATTTTCAAACATCAACTGAATTTTTCTAGATTTATAAAAGGACAATAGTGTCAAAGCATATCTGCTCTCAGTTTACTCTTTAGTACACTGAGTTTGTATTGCTGGAAAAAATTTTTCAGTCATTTGCTTATTTGAGACATGTTATGGTTATGTATCTGAGGCTGGCCTTCAACCATGATTCTCTTGCCTTTGCTTCTTTGCCAATCTTGTGTTTACTAGTCTGTACCACACTAATTTTGACGTTACAATTCTTTAATATTGTATCAGCTTTAAGACTCTTGAACTGTTAATTCTATTTAATAATGCTGTTTTCAATGCAAAAGTATGTTTAAATGCTTTGCCCACAATATGGAAGCAAATGCACTCCCAACATACTATGAAAGTAGCTTTGACATTAGAGGCAATTCTAAAAGGATAATCCACAGAAGCCTTCCCAGAACCTAGGTTTGGAACATGGTTCTTGGCACATAAATCTATCATCATCATACATTCATTTGAAAAATAATTGAACTTCTTTCCATGTGCCACAGGCTGAAATAAGCCAAAACTTTCAATGTGGTGAACAGGCCAAAAATAAAATCAGAAGTCCAATTTTACATAGAGTATGATGTAATGATATAAAAGATAAGCAAACACTACAAAGAGAAAAATTATATATATTTTTAAATGTTAGGTAATAAATTGCTATTTTAAATGGGTATATTCAGAAAGTCTAGTAGGAAGCCTATGGCAAAACATAGTACATGGGATAAAGGAACACATAGACAAGTAAAAGAATGTTGGTTGTAAAGTCTTTTCTATGACTTTATTCATAGAAAAATATTCTATATTCAAAGTTAACTCAAATATTAACCAATTTTAGGTAGGAAAATTTTAGTATAGAATTGAGCATAAGAAACAAACTAGTCTGTGAATATAATAAGGAAAAGTGATTTTAGGAGATAAGCTGTCAATTGTGAAACTGAATAGAGCAGTGGTTCTCAACTGTTCTAAAGCTTTGGTACTTTAATATGATTCCTCATTTTGTTGTGATCCCAGGCATAAAATTATTTTCATTGTTATTTCATAAGTGAAATTTTGCTGCTGTCATGAAAGTATAATGTCAATGTCTGATATAGAAGATGCTCTTAGGTGACCTCTGTGAAAGATGTTCCTTTGACCCTCAAAGGGGACATGACTCATAGTTTGGAAGTTACTGCACTAGAGATATGATATTAAATTTATCAATCAACAAAAGAAGATATAAGAAATGATAGGTTTAAGGGGAACACTTTTCCTTAAGGTGTCCCAGAAGGTGGTTTCTGGGAAAGGAACAGACACATTTAGGAATACACATCTAGCCTTATCAGGGCAGCTCTGATTGAACTCAGTAGATTAGTTATTTAATTACTTTTAAAGGAGGTCATAAATTTGGGAGGAAAATGCAATCACTTCCTGTGAGAGTTGGAAACAGAGATTTACAATTGAGAAAGATTGTAATTAATCATGAAATTCTCAAAGAAAACAAAAGTCACATTTTGAAAACTGTTGGTGAAGATGAATAAACAATAAAGTACATCATGTTTGAAGCACGTCCCACATTGGAATGAAGACATTATGTTGAGTAATTAAGGAATAATATATTCTTATGACTCCATTGTTGTAAGGCATGGAATCATTTCAGGAGGTTCTGAAGAATATTGAACCTGAAATAAAGAGGTTGTCAGTTGAAGCAAGGACAAAGTGAACTTTGAAAATATTGTGCTGGAATGAAAAATAAGCTGTTTAATTAAAACCCAAAGTAACAGAGATAAAAAGAAAATAGTAATGACTCTCTGAAAGGTAAGCTTGATAAATTTCTTCATACTGGAAAAAGTCATGTAAATTAAAAGGAAGAACAAATCAGTAAGGTTAAAGCCAATGTAGGAGTTCAATGTAACCATAGCCTGAATGCTAGACACAAGCAAGGGAACCTCTAACAGAAAAAGACACAGATAAAGAAACAGAGACAAAAGTACTGCAGTGACTGAACTGTGGTACCTTGAATGTTTTGTGAATGATAATGTGATAAAGGTGCACCCCTCAGGGTACTAAATGAAAAGAATAAAAGCTTTGGGAGATGGGACATGGCCATAGGCTTTAGTTAATGTAATCAGTTTAGTATGCTTGAAAATGATTAAGCAATCTGAAACTCTACTGTTTCCTGTAGTTCTGTGGTTGCCATGGGAACACCTACAAGATATCCAACAATGAGCTAATTGGACCAGTTCTGAAACCTCCAATATTGTGAACCAAAGCCTTATCTTTTTGACTTAACTACCTCAGGCATTTCATTAAAAGAAAATTAATTAAACACACACATTGACTCCTTGGATGTAGGAAAAATTTTATAAATATCCAATTAAGAAAATCTATGTGCTTGCAAACAAACTAAACTTTGAATGATCTAAAATTTATTTTCCACAATAATAGAGATATAGAGCCAAAAAAAGAGGGATTTCAAGCATTTGGATGTCTATCCATTCTATAATCCAAAACAGATATTTTAGGATGGAGGTTGACTGTAAGCTTGATGACCATAAGCAAGATAAAAAATTACCAAGAGTTAACAAAGTATGCCTATATGAAATAACTTCTTCTAATAAATGACTTTCCGGTAACAAGACTAAATTACACAACTAATACAAATGAGCTATGTAATAAGAGGTTTCTGACCCATCTGCCTGATGGTCCAGACTCACACACCTGTAGTCCCAGACCGAATAGCCCCAAATAATGACACAAAGGCTTATATTAATTTCATGCTGTTTGACCTATGGCTCAGGCATATTGTTAGCTAGCTAGCTCCTTCATCTTAACTCAACTCATTTCCATTAATCTGTTTTGCCACATGGTCTGTGGCTTATCTGTGTTACTTTACATGTTGATTCTTGGAAGGCTGGATGGCGTCTACCTAGATTGTACCTCCTTTCCCATCTATGCTCTGATTTCACCACCTACTTCCAAGATGCCTGCCATAGGCCAAGATAGTTCCTTTATTCACAGCATATAGAAAGACATCCCACATCAGAAACATAGAAAACCTTGAGAAATAATATGTACCATAGCATATGGTGTATGAGAAACTAGGGTTAAAGTAGAACCTAAAGTATTCACTCCAGCCGCAGTGTTCCCTTTATTAAAATATGGCAATTATATTAATCATCTTTCTTTATGACAACATAGTACTATGGTTTTACTCTATATGTATCTCCTTTCCATCTAATGATTCCTGTAGGGAAGCATGGAAATTTCTGAGCTATTGATGAAGAAGAATTGATTTATGCATTTATTGATAAGGCAACTCTGATCTCTGTGAACTGAGAAGAATGTAGTACAAAACTGTGCAGTACAGATCCAGTATTGGAAGACTGATGGAGCTTGTCTTCTGCTTCTGAAATAAGCTTGCTTTGTTTGAATTTATGTTTATATTGGAGGAGTGATCAATATCATATCTGTGAAAGTAGATAATATGCATAGGGAAGCAATTAATAAAACTCTGTGTGTCAAGAATAAATCACCCTGTGCTCAGCACATGATCAGGTGTAACTTAAGCAGTTGCATATTTAAATGAGAACCTTTGCTTCTTGGATCCTGTAGGGTTGGTAAAAGTTAAAGATATAAACTAACTTCTTACTACATAGATACAAAGCATAAATAAAATGGTAAAGGTATAGATAAATAAAAAGTGATATATAAACAAGATAATCAAAATATAATCATTCATGAAAGCCTTTGGGTAATTATTTTGTGGTTTGTGTGACTTTAGGGGAACACTGAAAATAAGGTAAGGAAATATGGTTTAAGTGGAGAAATCCAAGTAGGTTTATTGAATATCAAGGAAATAAGAAAGCCATGTGGAAAGGTGAGCTGTCAACCATGAATCCATTGCAGAAGATGAGAGCGAATAGTAGAGCACAAGTGAATGCTTAGCCAAGTCTAAATTAGAAAAAAAAATCAGGAATAAAAGAATATCCAAACTAGAATAACTCACTACAAAAACTGTAGATTACAGAAATCGATTGCAGTCTGTAGGAGAACATGTCAGCAGTGTGATGGTGCCAGCAAGTTTGAAGATGATACCAGTGGTAGAGAGGATGAAGATGTGATACTACAGATATGGGAAGGAGAGTAGAACTGAGTGACTGAAGGGGGATGAACAAAAGTCCTTTGACTTTTGTGTTCTTAACAGCAGGAGAGGAAGTTCTACTTTTGAACAAAGAAAAAAATGACCATCTCAAAATGGTCTTGAGATGATGAATGCCAAAAAATCACAAATTGTATAGACATGGCTGCCATTCATTCTCCCTCAATGATCTGGAAGGAATTGGACTCTTACTTAGAGAACACATTCTCAGGACCTCATAGAATCTGTCACTTCGAAGAAGAATGAAGAGTATCTATTGAACAGAATTTGAATGTAAGGGTGAGGATCAAAGACCAAAAAGGTGGTTTAATAGGACAAACAGAAAAAAAAATTACAAAATGGGGAGTAGTCCTGAAAGTAAGACTAAATAAGAATGTGATTATTTTTCATTTTTACCTTTAGAGTATTTCTAAAACTGTACCAGCTGACCATATTCCCATCAGATTCCTCTCTTGAATCACACACCAAAAAATAATGACCCTCTATTAAAAAACCTCCCAGGGTTGATTTATGTCAAGATGTACTCCAAAATTATATCTTCTACTTACTGTATTTGAAAGCAAATTGCTTATTTTTCCTTTACTTTTCTGTTATCAAAAAATACTTTCTACTTCCATTATTCTAATATCTTAATATTACATTCCTTTTGCTGGTTTCCCCAATGTCATTTTAGTAATGTCCTGACTCATAATGGAAAGAAACTCTAGTTGTGCACTTAGATCTAAGAGCACATGCTATTAATGTCTAAAAATGTCTACACAATCAGGTTCTCTGAATGGTTGAATTCCAGACTTTAAAAGCACTCATGTATCTTGCATCAATGCCTTGCAAAGCCTCCAAACTATTCTGAGCAACCACTAATCTAGGAAGCACAAATGTAAAAAATGAAAACACACACTAATCTTTATAAATATGTTCCCTCTTTATACTGTTATAAATCAGTGACTAAAGGAAATGGTTAATGTAAAAACAGAAGAGCCCATAGTAACAAGGGAGGTCATTTCTAGAAAGATCTAACCAGTGAGTTATAAATATAAATTAAAAATTACATATATTAAAGTTGGCCAGACTTCTTTTTCTAATCTAGAAAAACAAGAAAACTTAGAGAAATTTTCAGACTCAGTGATTTATGGATCAGACAGATATCAAAATGTATAAATAGAAATTGACAACATTGTTTTTGCTGGATAAAATTATATCAACTTGACACAATTTGGAGTTAACTGAAGAAAAAGAAAACCTCAATAGAAAATTGCCTTCATAATATCTATCTCTAAGGCAATTTCTTAATTACTGACTGAGGGAGAGGGAATAGACCGTTTTTGATAGTGTCATCCCTGGGCTGAGTTGTATAAGATTTCAGACTGAGCAAGCCATGGAAAACAAGCCAGTTTACAATTGGCTTTTCTGTAGATTCTGGTCACTTTATAATCTATTACAAGTATCAAATCTAGAGTTACAACTAGAAAGCTACAGGGCATGTTGAAAAGAAAACTAAAATGGCTTCATTTGTCAAAGGCAAAAACAGGAGACAAGGAACAAAAAATAGGAAACTGATATAAATAGAAAAATATAGCCCTGGAAGAATTTAAAAAAGAAATACTTTATCTGATGTAAGTGAATAAAATATCATTTTTAAGAAGCAAGGATTCCCAAACTATATGAAATGTCAAACTGAGATATATGTTGTTCATAAAAAATATGCGTTAAACTTTAAGAGCATCAAAGGTCAAAATAAAAAGGATAGAAATGGATTTATTATTTTTATCAATAATTAAAATGAGGAAGGAAGACTAGAGGAACTTGGCTGGTCACTGGAGGTTTATCATGTGGAAAGAATCAATACAGATTTGTGGGACCTCAGTCTCTGAGAGAGATCATTATTAAAAGGTGAATTTCCTGTTTTCCTACTCATGACAGCTCTCTTGCATGCACTTCTACCATGGAGTTATTTGCCATTTTACCCTCATCAGAGGCTGAACCAATGAGACTGCCCTATTCTCTTATCAAGTTTCT
The DNA here is from genome assembly GCA_004025045.1 of Sigmodon hispidus. Taxonomy (NCBI): domain Eukaryota; kingdom Metazoa; phylum Chordata; class Mammalia; order Rodentia; family Cricetidae; genus Sigmodon; species Sigmodon hispidus. The sequence goes on along the minus strand of PVIH01009712.1, from coordinate 68,954 downwards.
GCTTTAATTTATTGATCTTCATTTTATCATCTTTTCAATAGTTAAGAATGCTGACCTTTTATATAACTGTGGTGTGTGGTCTGGTGGAAGTCATTAATATCTCTGAATCCCTGAATTCTCAACAGTAACATAAATTGAAGAGGTGTGTGTGTGTGTGTGTGTGTTTTTTTTTTTTGAGGGATGTTTTAAGGATGAAATGATGAAATACTGGCACACTGATCAGTATTTGGCTCCATGATAATTATATTCATAATTTTCTATTTTAGTGTGTAGCTTCCACTTTCAAACGGTAAATATCTCTCTTAACCACTCATACACCTGCCTAGGACATCTCAAATACTTTTCATATTATTCATGAATGACATTATTTGTCTTTTGTCCTTTATTCTTGATTTTTATAGCATTTTGTTTGGGCGTAGGGCAGCCTGAATAAATACTGTGCCAATAGATAAACCATTCTTACCTGGTTATTTTCTTCAGATGTCTAAATCAGTTATTTAGCTCTCAAATAAAAAATATACTAAAAGTTAATCAAGAAGATAAAGAACATAGTTTAGTTTTCATTTAGGTCAGTTGGGGTTAGAGCAAAATCATCTTTCATGATTTCAGCATGCTGTAACCTTGACCAGATGTTTACTAAATGAGCAGAAGGGCTGGAGTAAGAGTGTAAACTGTGTTATAAAGCCAAGCCACAGAGTTGTGTACTTTATCTCACCAACTATATCATCATAATATTTAAGAACATGGCACTTCTCAACAGACTCCTTGGGTCTAATCCAAGAACCATATAGATGAGGATAAAAGGCAGCAACAAAACCAAAAGCCTTAGAGCAGCATCCTCAGGACCTTCAAAATATTTATTTTAGTGTTTCTTTCATTCTAAAGTACTTTAAAAGAGCAGAAGACTATGACTTGTTACCTTTCCTTATTTTTTTTCTTGATTCCAGTGAAGACATACTTAACATTTTTCTTCTCAGTCCAGTTGCATAGACACCCAAAATGGAATATACACACAAAGTTCTTCACTTAATATTACAAAGGGGTGCTGTCATTTGTTATGATTTGTCTTTCTTGATTATTTTAACCAGAAGACCTAAAGTAAAATTGTCATCGAATTAAATTTAATTGAAGAATTTGAGTTATAGCCATGAAAAGACAGATTTTGGCAAACCATTTAAAGGCTCTTAGATCTCTCATCACTCCCTGAATTCTAATTAGGCAAATAGAAATTGCTTTCTCTGTTGAAACACACTGCCCCAAAGACAAAACTGCACCACTAAACTTAAAAGGGACACACATCAACAATCTGAGACATAATAATTTATAGTAAGAAAAATCTTCACTAAAGAATGGTACTTTCCATGTTCTGTTTATCACCAACTAAAGAAAATAATGAGAACTATTTTTCAAAGATAGAAGAAAAGATATTTATTCATGAATGTTCTATATGTGTACAAATATGGGATTTGATTAAGGTTTAACATTTTTTTCTTAGAAATAGTAGTGAGGTTTATTACAATAAAAAGTAAAAATTGAAAAGCATTTTATTGACCAATGATATTCTATATTGTAGTCTTTTTTTGTATTTTATTACACTTAGTGCTGAACTAAGGCACCTTTGGACCTTGGGACCTTTTGCGCTTGCTGGAGAGGTGATGAGGAGATGGGGAGAAGGGAGTGACTGGGAGGGGCAGGAAGAGAAACGAAGATTGAATAACAGGATACATGGATAAAAAAATGAGACTTTATTCATAATAAAAAAAGAAAAGCATCAACCTTAAAAATTCTAAAGGTACCATGCATATTTTAGCTCTCTACTTTTATACCAGTTTTGTGATCTTCCTTTCAGACTACCTCACAAATATTTTAAAAGCCACTTTCATGTTTTTATGATGTATATAAATTTTATGACACTTTATACATTTTATGAGGAAGAGCAGACAATGAATACACTCAGATCTGATTATTTATCTTCCCCCCTATGCTCTACCTAACATAATGCCATCCACATAAGTGTTCAGTGAATAGGTTTTACAAGAGCTGACCAGATAAAACAAATTCATGTCTAAAAATAGAATAGAAGGGCAAATACAATGATACAATAATTGCTTGGAGTCAGTAAATAAGAACAATGATTTAGAAAGTCTTGCATGAAAATATTGCCCAGTAGCAATAATGGAGAGACAAGCATGATTTCATAAATACCACCTTGCTTTGAACTAAGTTAAACGACATAATATACTAAGTTAGCCATTCACTTCTGTAGGAGCAACATAAAGTTGAGATTTAATAATCTATTTTATCAGTTTGATTATAGGGAAAGGTAGTTTAGGCACACCCTCCACTATTGTTTAGAGTCTTAGCTGGGGTCACCTTTGTAGGTTCTTGTTTATTTCCATAGCATCAGTTTCCCTCTAACCCCACAATGGTTCCCACTATCAAGATATCTATTTCATTGTTCTCCTTCTCTTTCTCTTCCTCAACTCAACCATCTCATTTCTGATGACCATCTCACTTGCCATCATAGAATTTTGATACAGTAACTGATGGAAACAGATGCAGAGATCCACAGCTAAGCACTGGGTCGAACTGCTAGTCCAGCGTAAGAGAGGCCAGAAACTCACAGAGACAGTTGACCCAAGCTATTGGGAACTACTAACTGAACTTACAGCTGAGGAACCTTCTTGAGACTGAAGTAGGTCCTCTGAATGTGAACGGCAGCTGAATGGCCTGGACAGTTCGTGGAGCCTCTGGCAATGGAACCAGAATTTATTTCTAGTGAATGAACTGGCTTCTTGTAGCCCATTTCCTACAGAGTAACACCTTGCTCAGCCTTGATTATGAAGGGTAGGGCTTGGTCCTGTCTCACCTGGATATGCCAGACTGCACTGACTCACCCAGAGAGTCCTTAATTTCTGTGAGAAATGGATGGGGGGATAGGTCTGGGGGGAGCTGGGGGTGTTACTTTGAGGAGGTTAGGCAGTGAAAACAATAGGAAATATGTTAAAACAATCTTTTAAATAAAGAAAAATAATTATGCACATGACCTAGACATTAACCCACATACGTATGAATACCTGTTTTTCGACAAAGAGGTAAAAATTATCCAATGGAAAAAAGATAGTATCTTCAACAAATAGTGTTGGTATACCTGGATGACAGTATGTAGAAAAATGCAAATAGATCCATCACCCTGCACAAAACTCAAATCCAAGTGGATCAAAGACCTCAACATATAACCATCTACACTGAGCTAGATAGAAAAAAAACTGGGAAATATCCTCCAACGCTTTGGCACAGGTGACCACTTCCTAAATCTAACACCAGCAGCACAGACACTAAGAACAACAATCAATAAGTGAGATTTCCTGAAACTGAAAAATTTCTGTAAAGTAAATGACACAGTCATTAAAACAAAATGACAGCCTACAGAATGGGAAAATATTATACATTTTTTTAGCTCTTATGTTGTTGTCAACTGTAAATAGGCATCTCATGATGTAGTTTTTAAAATTAGTCATTGGAGAAATTAAACATTTAGGTGATAATCAATTATGTTGACTTTGGAAATGGAGTAGTTGAAAATGTTTATATAGAATTTTTACTTTTCTAAGGCATACCCAAAAAATAGAAAATGAAAATAAAATGAGAAATGAATACATTTTTTTACTTGCATAGAGAAATTTTCAAAGAAGGTGGTGGGCACATACGTTGTTTTTTTACTTTGCAAAATAGATTTTTTTTTAAAAAAAGTCATTTTCAAAAAGCTACTATCTTGAAGCTTTGAATATTTTAATTGCTACGTATAGATTAGATTGAAGTTAATTATATTGTTGTATAAATAAAGTCTTCTTTAAACTAAGCTTAGGTTAATGGGAAAGGAGCCACAACTTAATGAAAAGCCAGTTAATATTTTTTGAATGGAGAAGATCAAAAGTAGAAACACACAAGAAATAAGTTGATATAAAAACATATTTTGTCTTTTTAATATGTTCATTATATCGCTGATATATAACAAAAATAAGTGACCAGATGATTTCTAAAAAAGAAGTTGACAGAAAAGAATTGTGTGTGTGTGTGTTATATGTGATGTTTGTTTTATATATATAGCTTATGGATGTTATATAGTTGTAAACAAATCATGTAAATTTAAGACATCTCTTACAAACATAGTATACACATGATACATAATATTCCCGGACATGTGTCATACATATAAGTATAAAGTAGATATAGTAAATATGAACATATGAAAGGCATGATCTCTAGTATAAATATGTTGAAATTTTATATTTGGTATTATATTTTTATTTACACATATATTTAATACAAAGTACCTCACAAAATACAATTTTAAAATCCCAAGTGTAGATATGTGGATCAGTGCACATGTGGATAAAGGTACTAGTGGACTCTGAAAAGGTCATCACATCCCCAGGAGCTAAACGAAGTTTACGGGCTTCCTGGTGTGGGTTCTGAAACCTAGTTTCCCTTGCAACAGTTTGCATGCTCCTATTCTCCGTCCTGAAACAGCCCATCGTTCCTAATTCCATGTGTAAAATTTCAATTTACATATTTAAGAACAGTACAGTTTACACTCTTAAACAATTTAGACTTACATTTTCTGTCTCTGTTCTCTCTGAATTCCATTGGATACATGAGTCTAAATCCATATGAAAAATCCCCAGTGTCATTATTTTGGGGATAATGCAAGGAGAGAAACAAGGGAGAAAGAAATGTCTTAAATTAATTTTTAAGACCATACTTACTCCAGATTTTCCTTCTTTTGAATCCCTTTCTGCCTCCTGTGTATTAGTGTGGTCTTTTAAACAAAGTCTGGAGCTATTCATTGCTAGGTGATTCACCAATAAAAGAATTTAGTCTGGTTTAAAGGAAAGGAAATTAGAAATTATCTTTTGAAACCTTGTATCACGGGGGGGGGAAGCAAAAGCAAACTTTGTGAAGTTTTTCTTAAAAATATTTTTATCAAATTTTATCAAGTATTTTATTTTTTAATTATAATATTTAAATATACTTGCACCATTTTCTCTCCTTTTTTTTGTACTCTTTTCAATGAAGCACTTTATTTGAAAGGTTTTCCCAGATCAAATCACCATGCTTTTAGATAAAACTGATTTCTAATAAAGAGAGTTTCTTTGACCTTATTCTGTTAGATGGTTGTGTATGTTTTAGGCAGCATTATTTGGTATCTACCATTCTTAGGACTGAATCACACATTTTGGCATGGATCTGCTTATGTTAGCTTAGGAAGAATTCTCCTTGTTCAGCAGCTCATCATGCTGTCTTCTAACAAGACAGATCATCTTAGGTGGTTCCTTTAAATAGAATGTCTTTACCTGACATTACTTTTAATATTTCCTTCATTTGGCTTTGTTATGTTCAGAATTGAGGCCTGCTCTAATTTGAGATCTCCTTTTGCTCTATTAAAAGTAGTTTTTAAATAAAATTTATTTGGGAATCTTGCTCTCTATCTCTATCTTTCTTTGACAGTCTATTTATTTTTTGCAGATTCTCCCTAAAAAAAGCAGTTGGGTAGAAATATGCATGTTTAAATGTATACATATTCTTAAGTTGAAATAACAAAAACTTCTAAGTGTCTACTGAGTTGTTTGATATTTCAAAGTTTATTTTCTTTTAAAATAATTATGTGATATTTTCTTTTAGCTATTTGTCAGTTGAAAAAAAATCAACATATTAAAGGAAAACACACTCTAACCTGTTTTGTATTTTGTTTTTGTCTTGTGCTTTAAGCCAAACTCTGGTAAGGCATAGGTAGTTCCTTTCACATGTCTTTGTACATAAGCTCTGCTAAATTTCAGTAAATATAATAGAAACTTGCCATCAACATTTCAGCCCTCTGGGCTCTCTCTATACATTGATTGTTTACAGAATTGAACAGGGGAACAAGAATTTAAAGTGTCTAAATCATTACATGATTAGATTTCTTTGAATTCCATGTTACCTTAGAAAAGTCTCTCTGAAGGACCCATTTTAGTCTTTTTTCCTGGTACTGATCAAGGAAAGCAAAAAATAGAAGCCCGGTGGAGTGCAGTGTTGATATGAACTACAGACATTGTTTAAAAGAGAATGCCTGGAAATGGCTACATAGTACACACATTCACCCAGACCAGATACACAATGCCAATTGTTTGCCTCAAAGTCCAGTGCTTTTTATAAAGTCCCATTTTCAGAAAATACATTCTCAAGAGAATTTGAAGTTATTTCTTTAAATGGTACGAATTTGGAGCATAGTTATTCTATAAATAAAAGCTGATTTAAACTTTTTAAAACAAATAATCTAGCTAAGATAATTAGCAAGATAAATTATTAATTAATTAATTAATAACCCAATATATGTAATAGTAAAATCTAATATAACCAACAACTATTTTTGTGAAAAAAAATTCATAAGGCCAACATGGACAGCCATCATATTTTGAGATTTTGCTTAAATATATACTGTGTGCTTTCTGGCTGTAGAGTATTTGAAGAAATAATTATAAGTTGGAAAGATGTCTCAGCTTTGCCTTGTGAAAATAATAGAGATGCTTGAGTTCACAGAAAGCATGTATTACCTACTCAATTTAATTTTAGGCTCAACTTTGGACTTTGATGGTTGTGGGTAGTGCAGCATACTACAATACCATATATGTAATTCTTTTCCCACATTCAGCTGCTATTATAAAAAAAATTAACATTTTTTTCTAGTCCTTACCAATTTCAAATCTGCACTACCAGCATCATTTCATTCCAGCTTATGTCATACCATTCTGACATCCTTTTGTTTTTATTTTATAATTTGGACATACGTAAAACAAAGGTAGAAAAAGAAGACACAGAGGAATAGAGAATTTTAAACAGGGAATGGGAGACAGATGGAGGAAATGAGGAGTCTTGAAGAAATGTATTCATATGAAAACCCATATGAAAGGTATATTAAAAAATAAACTTCACATGAAAACCAATTTTAACTCAATTAAGTAATCTAATTGGGGCACTAATAGAACACAGGTGTTGTGAGAGAAAAAAGGTGGATAATGGTGGTTAGTGGTTTAAATGGTAATGAGAGCAGGAGATATGGGATAGGTAAGGAGGAGGTAGGGAAATGAACCAACAAAAATAAAACATGTAAGGTTTAAAAAAATATGGAGATCCAAGACCCTCTAGTGGCACACACACACACACACACACACACACACACACACAGAGAGAGAGAGAGAGAGAGAGAGAGAGAGAGAGAGAGAGAGAGAGAGAGAGAGAGAGAGAGAATGTGAGGTGTTTTCCTGTACAATGTGAATATACTTTGTTAACATTTGTTAATAAGGGACTGGTTTGGCTCATGGGGAGGCAGCTTAGAGGCAGGCTGGAAATCCAAGCAGAGATGAAGGAAAAGAAAGGTGGAGTCAGGCAGAAGCAGGAGGCTGCTGTCTAAGGAAGCAAGCTGTAATGGGACTCAGGTAATGTCTGGAAGCCATGTGTCAAGACACAGATTAAAGTTTGGGTTGAGTTAAGTTTTAAGAGCTAGTTAGTCACGAGCTTGAGCCATAGAACAAACAATTCAAACAATTTGTAATTAATATAAGCCTTTGTGTGATTATTTGGGACTAAGAAGCTCTGGGTATGGTACTCAGGGCTAGGCCAGACCAGAAACTTTTGACTACATATATAAACATATAAGAATATGTGTATTTATGTATGTTTACCAACAACCGACCAGGGATACATATGCCCACTGGTACAATAGTGACACAATATATATATGTGTGTGTAACCAACCACTATTATTTAGATTTTTTTTTGACCTGATCAAGAGGAAATAATTCAAACTACATACTGAAATGCTTGTCAAAAGACCATCATCACTGATAAGTCTCCTGCCACAGTCAGCAGAATCTGATTAAAGGCCTGTGTCACTTTGCTTGGCATCATGTAGAATCTTGATTATAATAATAACTACTGGCTCTGACTTTGTATACTTTTGATGTTCTTTCCTGACCCTTAACCAAATCTCATAATACAAAAAGATTTTTTAGAGAATCCATTCCCAATGGATTGTTAAATGACAAGCAAGGTTATTCTGAATGATTCTGGGACAGTGTTGAAGCCCAGATTGAAAAAGTTAAAATTATTGAATCCATTGGAAGTAAAATATCCATTAAATCTTCAAATACAACAGTAAATTTCAAGTATATTAGCATAAATTTCTAATTTTAAAAGCAGTTGCACAAAAAATAACTGAATTGGAAAAATATCATAACATTGAATCACAACATAAAATTTGCCAAATAGAGAGACCAATCTTACATTTCCTAAGGCATAAACATATCCCAAACACAATATCAAAAATAAAACTTTGATTCCAAGGTACAGGTTTTTAGTTTTAATTTCTTTTTGTACAGCAGTTATATATACACACACAAACACATGCATATGTGTATACACACATACACATAAATACCATTCACACATACATACTTACTTGAGAGAATTTCAAGTCCTGAGCATTAGTAAACTTGTCCTTACAAACTCTGAAGTGGTAATGAGGGTGCCTGAGGGTGGGAAGAGAAACTCAGCAGCTGATTAGAACTGCTAACTTATGGAAATGTTTGGCTAGACGCATGCTTTGGTTTTCTATGCATTAGGTTCCAGTGTGGCATATGTCTTTACTCCTTATACAAGTGATACTTTCAGGGTATATGGAAAAGATAGGAAAGCATAAGGAAAAATAAATGTCTGCACATTCTACTACATGTCAGTACTTTGGCTCTCTTACTCTTTTGCAAGTCATTTTTTTTTTTTTTTCTGTGTGGGAATACAAGCATAGCTTCACATTGCCAGGTAGTCCTTCTTCAAGAAGACATTCTAGAATACCTACATTTGGAAGGTTGTTTTGGTAATGTACTAATTTTTATTGTTTTATGTCACTCCTTGATTTAACCCATTCTTTTGTGTGTGTGTGTGTGTTTTGGTTTATATCTCTCTTTTGCAACTGGTAACAACATTATCCCTCATTCAAGTATTTTATATAACAGTTTAGTTTCAAAAACTACAAACTATATTTATATTAAAAATTGAAATGTCAAGAACAAAGAATAGCACAGGGTCCAAAAACCAAGGTAAGAGGTAGTCAACACATCAGCCTACCTCACCAGTTTCAGATTATAGTACGATTGACCATAACAGCTTACAAGGCCGCAACAAGACGGACATGATAATTATGGTCCAACAGTCTCTGTGGAGACAGCAAGATAGACCATCACCAAGCCAGCCTTTCCTCTCCAGAAGCCAAGACCTGAGTGTTAGCTCACATCTGTAATCCCAGCGCTTGGGAGGCTGAGGCAGGAGGCCCGCCATGAGATCAAGGACTAAAGTGACCTTATATCTCAATAAAGCAAACACTACAAAATGGGTCCAAGTGTCTTTTGCAGCAGCACTCCTGTGTGAGGCTGACCAGGCTAGGACCATGGTGCTGTTCTGGTGCTGTCTCAGGGGCAGATGTCTGGACATTAGTACTGGAAGCTGCGCTTGATCTGGTTATCATCGAGAATCTGCTACAGTTCCTCATCTTCAAAACACTCTTCCAGGCTTGGAATCAGAGCTTTGAACTCCTCTGCAGTTTCTGGGCAAAGGTTGGCTAAACAGGCCATCTCAGACTTATGTAGCTTTTTCTGGAGAAGCAAGCTACGGACACTGGCAATAGTCTCTCTGTTTTTGAAGCGACTGAAACGAGCTGTATAGTTAAGGGTTTTCATGAAAGCCTCTGAAAGTTCCTGCTCATCTTCTGCACTCTCATTCTGTTGCTTTCGCTGTTCCAGAAGCATGTGAACTTCAGAGTTTAGGAGTGTCTCAGCTGTTTCAAACTCTTTGGGAAAGATGAGCTGAGACGCGTCTTCTTCTACATCGCCAGCCCGAGGATCACTGCCGCCTGCCGCCATTGCTTTAGGAAGCACCGCTACAGACACCGCCGGAAATCGATTTAACCCATTCTTGATTAGAAGAGGAGAAAAATACTTCTCATAGCAGACGAACAAAGGATAACTACAGCTCTACACAAATGGTTAAGTATATACCTGCTAGAATGTTTACTCTTCAGGAATAAGAAGTACACTGAACCACATTGAAACTAAGAAATCAGTTTTACAGTCGGTACCTAAGGAAGATATGTGAATCCTTCAGAATGGTGATGAGAGCTGTGATACCCCAATGCTCGCCCTCATAGTGCAGCATATGTTATGGGAAACTGGAATAAGCATTAAACACTTTATGCAACATTTAGACATTGTAAAAAGACAAAAGGAAAAGACCAAGTTTTATTGGATAAATCACTAAAGGTCACAGGAACAATTTGTGTCTGGAACCCAGATATCACAACATTAAAGTATGTGTTTATATTTTCCTGTAGCATTTATTAATTTTATACATAAAGGGAGCATACTAACAGTAGAGCAATTGCTTACAAAATAAATATAATTAATTTAATATAAACATACAAAATTACTAAAAATAAAATTAATATAAATTACTATCTTTGCTCTTACTACTAGGAATTTCAAGGTCATTGGGGAATATATTAGAAAGTTATTGTGGGATCTCAGTCTTTTCTATTTTACTTATTTCCCTACCAATCACTATAAAGGACTTATGCTCAGACTCTGATGTGTTTTCTGGCATTTGGCCCAAAAGCAATAGAACCAAGAAATCACAAATTAAAATCTCCACAACTATGAGCTAATATCAATCTCCTAAAGATGTTTACCTAAGATATTTTGTTACATTAATAAAAATCTTCCTAACAGAGGTAGAAGTATCTAATCAACCAGGATCTAGCTCCGGGTATTTATTTCCTGTGTCATGGTTTATCTCATATTTTTTATGACACTTGCATCCTCATCAATCTTACTTTCCTAGAGCACTTAAGCTACCAACTGTTTATCGAATGAATCTTTTCTCTGTGCATAAAAAGTCTAGAGTTCCTTGGCACATCGTAAAAAATAACAAGAATCATGATTACACTGTGTCATGAATAAGATATTTAAGATAGGGCACTAAATTTTGTCACCATAAAATGTTTTTCTATCACCTGTATCATAAATAGTACCTTTCATAAAACCTGTGTTTGACTCACTGAAGAAAACTTTGCACTTGGAGAAGAAAATATTACTTTTTCTTGCAAGAATAAAGGTATTTTCTCCCAATATCACTTTTCTAGAAAGCTCAAGTGTTCCTGACTCCTGAGCTAAAAGTCAAAAGAAAGGTCATCTTCAAACAATTGTGTACTTCAACACAGCTTAGTGGAAATGACAGGACTGTGCCATTTGCAGACTTGTCACTACTACCAAGATTAGAACTCAGTACTCAGTGTCTTTTCTTTCTCAAAATAAAATAGAATTTACACCCAGGCAACGGAGCCATATACAAGATATTTCCAATTTTCAGCTGGAGAGCAGTGGTAATCTAACTAGCCTTTGTGATCTGATATTTTCAGAGCAGCTGAGAAATTAAGTATTCGTGAAAGGGAAATATATCAATGATCAGAATTTCCAGTGTTAAATGTTGCTAGAAACACTAGAATGCTTTATGTGGGGTGGGGAGGATAATAAAACATTAAATTCTTCCTGGTCCAATACGTTCTGACATAGTCATCCACAGAGTAACAAAAGGTAAATATGAAGCATGAACTTCTATTTTACTTTAACTGTAGTTGGTAAGGCATATTTCTTTTTCCTGTCCCCGGTCCTCTGACAATTGTTCATTAAGTGAGAAAAATCTATGTGTACTTGGAATCATTTATTGTTTGTGTGATTAAATGCAAGAGTGGGTAATATATAGGATCTGTCCAAGGAAGCACATATTACAAGTGGACAATTTGAAATTTCATGAAGATGTAGGAGTTTGGATATATCTAGAGTTTCTTTTGATGAAAGCCACAATTTTCTCTATTTGGGGAATTATTTCTTACTTAAAAAGTTTTTTCTCATACCTTCCACTGTTTCCCTTCTTTACCTTTTTCCCTGTCCTCTCTTAACCTTCCCCAACCCCAAACTCCCATCCACTCCCCAGGGAGGGCAAGGAATCCCAAGGTGAGTCAGTTCAGTCTGGCATATCCAGTTGAAGTAGGTCTGAGTCCCACACCTCAGTATCAAGGCTGAGTAGGGTGTTCCTCTGTAGATAACTGGAGAACCACAATTTTCATAGTGGCTTGTCACTATGGCAGATCAATAGAACATACCTGTTTTCTTGTTTTTCTGAAACTTTATTCTGTCTGGTGCCCAAAATTTTGAACATTTTTTATTTTACCCAAGTTCAATACTGAACACATATATGGCATAACTTTATGAGCACCTGAGGTTATTTAGATACTGTTTTATGCTTTCAAATCAATGCAGAGACTTTAGATCTGTACTTAATATGCATATGAAATAATGAATTGACTTCATTAACTCTAACAATTTTCTTTTGTAAACATTTCCACTATCCATTCATACTGTTTACATTTGAGACAAGGGAAGCTCTTTGTAGATGTAATTCAAAGGAAAAACAGTACAAACTGAACTGCCATATGCTTAATTCCTGGTACTGTACCAGCTGACTTCACACTAGTCTTAAGTGTATGGCATGAAATACACTGTTTGGGGAGTGCACAATTTTCATCAGTGGAAGTCTAGATCCAGTGAGAGATGGACTCACCTTTTTGACTTGCACAGTCTCTGTACTTCTCTATGACACACAGAAATTATTATATTCTCACTTAAACTCTAAGTGTTTATAATTGATTGTAAACAATTGCACAACTCCCCCAGCACTCTCTCTCACGACAAGCATAATATTTCTGCCACCTTTTCAGAAAGGCCAAGTTTATTACAAGATCAACTCCATATTCCACTGACCTCTGGACATGTTCTATTTCTTCTCTTAAATCAGGTTGTAAAAAGACATCATGGAGTTAGAGACCTGGTACTAGGGAAACTCCCAAGAATCCACAAAGATGTCTTCATCTTAGACTACTAGCAATAGTAGAGAGAGTGCCTGAACTGACCTACTCAGGCAATCAGAATGGTGAATATCCTGTCATCATAGAGCCTTCATCTAGTAACTGATGGAAGCAGATGCAGAGATCCTCACCTAGGGCCCTGGCTAACCTCTGGAAGCCCAGTTGAAAAAAAGGGAAGAAGGTTTATTTTAACAAAGAGGGGAGTCAAGATCATGATGGAGAAGTCTACAGAGACAACCAAACCAAGCTACTGGGAACTCAGATTGGACAGTAGGCTGTAGAGCCAGCAGCATGGGATTGGAGTAGGCCCTGTACATATGAGAGACAGCTGTGTAGCTTAGTCTGTTGAAGAGGCCCCTGGCAGGGTGATCAAGATCTATCCCTGGCACATGAGCTGGTTTTTGAAGCCCATTACCTATGGAAGGACACCTTTCACAGCTTTGGTACATTTGGAGGGTAGGAGCTTAGACCTACTGAAACTGTATGTACCCGTGGGAGACCTTACCTTTTCAGAGCAAGAGGGAGGTGGATAGGGGTGGGAGCCTGGAGAAAGAAGTAGAAGGTCAGATGGGAGGACAATCTGTGGTTAATATGTAAAATGAATAAAAATATTAATATAAAAGTTTAAACAAATACAAAGAGACTATCTACTGCTTTGACATAAATGGAATAAAGGAGAATGTAATTGTCATTCCTATCTACATATAGCACAGTTTTAGGTAAGTAAGCTTATTCTAATGAACTTTCCTATCTTCCAACAAGTCTTCACTTTCCATGGTCTTCTCTACCTTACCACATGACTTGTTCGAACTATAAACTCTACAAGCAGAAACCTTATGTGATATCTACTTGCTTTTTTGCAGGAAACCTGTTCCATTCTGTTAATGCTTGTGCAAAACTATCCCTCAGTGCAATATTTTCAAACTCTTTCTCTTAACTACTTCTACCACCGTCACCACCCTTGAACCATTTTAAATCTATGTTGCTAATTACTATTAACTACTCTTCCTTTATTTTGTCAACTATATGTAACTTCATTCTTATTCTGCTGACCTGAATCTGTCAAAATCATTACTTAAAAAATTAATTTAAATGTCATTTTTCTGCCAATACCCTCACTGCCTGCAAGATGAAATTCTAGCTCTTTTTAAAATATTAATGCCCATATCACTATTCTTCATTGGGAATTCTCATAATGTAGGGAAAATGCTGGCATTTGAGTTAAGTAATAATTTATCAAAAGCTTTGTTTTCTCATTTAGTCTAAGTGTCAGGGAAGAAGGAAATAGTGAAATTCTTTTAAGTACCACATCAGATGTATAGAACTCAAGGAAGCCTGTTGATTAATTATGCCATAATTTGGAAAGCTTTAATCCCCACCTATGATTCCATTTCTCACAGATTCACTTAAATTGGATTGGAATTTTGTGTAATTATTAAATTCAACATAAAACATGTCTTCAATGAATGATACATATGATTTGCATCCCAGTAATGCCAAGAGCTATATTTTATATTCCACATAATCATGCAGGTTGCCAATAATTTTCTGAAAACATAAAATGGTGCAATGGTATCTAAAATCCTGACCCACTCAGAGGGCTATTATTGGAGACTATTACTAGTTTAGAACTTCTGCAGCAACAGTTATAGAATAGGCATATATTCTTTATACAAATATGAATGCAAACAATAGTCATCTGGCTTTCTGAAACTAGACTGCAATCTAAATCTAGAGTTCAATTTTTGTCTTCTGATCCTAAATTCCACCTGTGATAAAATGATTAATCCAAAGCATACCCATCACTGCCTTTGGTCCATAGCATTTCTTTCAGGTAGAGTTAAGGGAGTCTTCTGCCGCTTTGGCATTCTATTAATGACATGCTCTGCATGTCTGGAATGCCAATGATTACCTTGTATTTTAATTAGCTGCTTGCATATCATTCTCTCAGTCTAGAGTATAATGTCTAAAGTATAGTACTCTATCCTTATATATCTTTATTTTCAACATGCAGGGTAGAGTCATGATGCAGTTTGGATAGTGTGTAGTTCTTGCTTAATAAAAAATATTGTATTATTGTTGATATTGATTACATTTTTAAAATGACCTTTTTATCTTCTATTATATATTTCCTCTATTCTATTATGCATCTAAACAAACCATGTGCCTATAGATAGATTTTGCAGTATTTCAAGTTCTTTCTGAAGCATTTGATATTCATAACCTCACTAGGAAGCAGACAGAGTTGATATCATTTGTCTCAGTTTAGAGATGAGGGCACTGGCGTGTAGAAGAAAGAAAACAGAAATATGATGACATAAAACAAGACCTTAACCCAGATACTCTAGCCACTGGAAGTACAAATGAGATGGCATCTAGCTTGTATCCATCTACTGCAAATAGGCATGAGAAAAATATAATTCTGCTATAAAGTAATTTTTGGTAAAGAAAGAAATACAAAATAACATGAGGTGAATTGCTACAGATAATATTCAAATTATAAACACTATAAACCATTCTAAAGTAAATTTTTAGGACATTTGAAGCTGTTCAGATAACAGGAGACCCAAGGGATATGAGCATGAAGGCAAGGGGACCATCAAGAAGGTCTTCAAAACCAAATTCTGTTTTACTTATTCCACAAACTTGCCCAGGTCTAAAGGATTTTCCTCAAACTAAAGTGGCCCTTCTAAAGCTTTCTCACCCAGAATACTTTTTCTTGGGAACAAACTGGTGGTCTTTACTCTGGTTTTTTAAGTTATCACCATTCGTACCTTCGTTCAGATTTTTACTAGGCCTTGAAATTCACTAAGCCATTTATCCTTCCATGTCTCCAGGTTTGATCATAACTACTGGAATGTCCATATTGTTCTGCAAATCCACTGTCTGTATCCTTGGATTGTTTGAGGAGCCTTGGTCATACTGAACTACACTGGCAGTCTGAGTATGAACCACAGCAGGAACAACAACTTTTCTGATATCCAATATTTTGTTCCCTTTCGGTGCAGATTTGCCCGATTATGAGCAGCTGTCCTAGTATTCCAGTCCTGACAGGCTAGATTCCATCCTTTCCACATGCCTCTGTCCTATTTTACAACATGAGTTTTGATCCCTCTCTGCTCTCTGTGACTTCCCAGGCCATTCATCTGTGTTTCTCTGCATCTTTCTCCTTTTTATGTTTGAGTGATCTTAATCTCTACTTGGGCACACATTTCTATAACCTCATGAGAGTTCTGATCAACAATGTATAGAGCATCTTCCAGTCTGGGAAATTTGTGATTATATGAACTATCTGACAATTTTTCTAAGAGAATTATATAAATCTGCATTTTTTTTCTAGTTGGAAAACTAAACAACAAAGACCAGCAAGACCAGCAAAACCAGCAAAATCAAGAAGGAGTCTTCTACTTTTGTTACTCCTGGACAATTGACTTTAGATTCACAGGTGCAGGAAGAGGTAGCAGTCACTAAGGTATTATTCTAACTAATAATGAGTCCTGGAGGTCTTTTTTGATTGTTTTGCATTTCTGAATAAATTTCTGTTAGGTCCAAAGTTGAATGGCACTGCTTGCTGAGATGGTGTTTGTGGGATCTATCAAGAAGAAGTCAACTTATCTGCTGTTCAAGCCAGCATTGCTGCAGTAATGTTCTGCAGCAGAGATTATTCTAAGGATGGACTTGTCCTTTTTAGTTATTTCTTTGTTTGCTTCTTTAGTATGTCTTTTCATGTTCAGATCCTCTGCATTATGACCTTCTTAGCAACCAGGTCAGTTTATTTGCTCCAAAGTGGTTCTGCCCTTTTATTACCCTTTTTTTTAAAAAAATTATTTTTATAAAATATAGTCTCAATTTTATACATATATTCCCTTGTTCCAACTCCCTTCCCCCTCTTGACCCCTCCCAGTCAGCCTTCAGCCTCCCTCCTCCCCACCCCCATTCCATCCCCATAAAGGGCACGAGGTTCTTAAGCAATTGCATCACATTTCACTATAGCTCTGTAAGGGTCTTATATTCCACCTGTTTTCTTTTACCATCACCCATCAGATACTGGGTTCATAAGTTTCTGGAAAAGCATTTTCATGACACAAAGAATCTAACTGCCTAAGTACCCTGGTTTTCTGGTTCTTCTATAGGAATTATACTTCTCCAGTGGCAAGTAAGATTTGTGCTGAGACAGCAGAAAAGGCACACATAAATTGCTGATGAGTGTCATAAACAAGAGACAGCATCACATAGTGGGCCTTTCCCATCACAAGGAACTGAAAGCTCACAATACAGGAGTTCTAAAGGAAGGACTTTCTTTGAAATACTTTTAACAGGTTAGATCTATGCTGGGCACACCCAGCAGAAGAAACTAGGGAAGAATGACAACAACAACTCCTCTAAACAAAGTTATAAATTCTACAGGGGAGGGTTTTCTGAGCTCATTAGATCAATTAAAAGTTATTAATTATATTAAGAATAATTAATACAAAATTTCAATTTCAGAATTTAATTCTATTGTCTCAGTCTAACTTGTGGCTGTTATATGCTAAGAGTATAGCAGCTTACAAAAGGTACTAGACAGGATATGAGGTTGTTTGAATCTAAATGTCCTCTGTAGACTCATAGGGAGTTGCACTATTGGAAGGTGTGGCCTTTTTGGAGTAGGTATGGTCTTACTGGAAGAAGTGTGCCTGGAGAGTGGGCTTTGAGATTTAAAGACCTCAAGCCAGGCCCAGTTTCACTGTCTTTTCCTGTTACTTGGGGACACTGATGTAGAATTCTTATTTACCTTTCTATACCATATGTGACTGTGTGCCACCATGCTTCCCACCATGAAGATAATAGACTAAACCTTTGAACTTGGAAGCTAGACTCAATTAATTTTTTTTTTTTTTTTTGCTAAGAGTTGCTATGATCATTCATTGTGTCACAACAATAGAAACCCCAACTGTGACGTAAGATGTGATTCTTTCTATAATGATTCTTTCTCTGTGATCAAGCAGCAACATAGGTACATTTGTACTAAACTCTAAAGTTCTATTCAAGTATATTAGTATTTCTGATTAATGTTTTGCTTGAGAGTAATGTTTTAACCTCTGCTCTGGGAATACACTATTTCCCAAGTCTAAGTACATTTGGATTTTTAGGGTAAGTGTGGTAGAGTAGTATTCCCTTTTGGTGGAACATGCCACCAATTGCTATTACCATGGGGTTTAGGTAATTTGTCATTCAGAGAAGCCCTATGCAGCCCCAAATCAGAAAGCAAGAAATACTCAATGCATCAAACTCTTGCAGGAGAAGAAATTCTCAGAGACTTGTTGGCTTACTTGATTCTTAAATAGCTGAGGCTCTGTGGCTGCAAATAAGGTAACTTGACCTAATTAGTTTATTTAAAAATTTCCAGTCTGGTGCACTATTTATTTTGTGGCAAATCATCAATCAAGAAGACTTAGCATTTTCTACAGAGACATCTGACTCTCATGGTTTTCCTGGAGTACCCTGTAATCATGTATAAAAAGAGTGAGTTTTCTTATAGAAATCTGATTTTCCCTGTCCACCATTTTAAAAAGTACTTATCTCACATCTCATACTGAACATCATGCTGGAAGAGTTGGCTTTCAGCTAGTCTACAAAAATGTCTTTGCTTCTGTCCTAATGGCTTATGATTTTTATCCATGATAAAATTCTAAATAAATGACTAATATTTTTAATTCTTATTTTTTGTGTAGAATATAAATACCAATTAAAGTAGATTTTATCACTTATTTTAGTTTTATATGTTTATTTACACACATTAAAATCTTCCATTTATATAAGGAATGTATTTGGTAACTATGAACATCAGTGCTATAATAAATATACAGCATAATTTCAGCTGAGCAAAAGTAAGAGAATTGTGAGTTCATAGCCAGCATAATTTCAGCTGAGCAAAAGAAAGAGAATTGTGAGTTCAAAGCCAGCCTGAAATGCAGAACAAGTTAAGAGTCTTGTCTAAGCTGCATGGTGAGACAGTGCTACAAAAGGGATAGTGATGTGTTTCTATTTGAGAGCACTTGTCTAGCATGACATGAAAATGATCTTTATCACTGGAAAAAGTATATGCGAACATGATTATATATATATATATATATATATATATATATATATATATATATATATATACCTGTATCTCCTCATTAGGCAGCCTTGGGTACCACTAGTAAGTTCTTTTCCAGTAGAGTTTTGTCTTTGTTAGTATTTCACATAAATGTGTGTATGTATGTATGTGTGTGTGCACATATATAAGTGTATACCTATACATGCCTATAAATTTATGCTTGTTGCTATTTCTTTTCTGTTATTAATGTATAAATGAAACAATATGAGCCCTATTACTCTCCAGAAATTTGTTTCTTCACAATCCTCTAGCACTCATTAGTTGAAAAGTCTGCTAGCACCCAGTTTGACTCATTAAACTATATTGATTTACAAATAGCAAAGATTTATTTTAGCCATTTAGATTTTTTGTGATTTTCATAATCTATTTAACACCAAGTTACTGGTGATAAGAAGTATAGCCTTCTAGTCTTCTACACAAAGGAGGTACTGATGCTGACACATAGGTCTACTGCTATCCCCTTTAGTGACATCATCTTTCCCCTTACTTTCTGAACTTTTTCTTCTCTAAAAGTCTCCTTATGAATAGAGATCTACTAACCAGGCCCTCAGAATAGTCTCAGACTATAAAGAACTGCTCTTCTCATGCTGCCTATCCATGAACTAACACTCTTGTTAGAGGATCATGTGTAACATCACACCATCATAGCAGCTCTGGAAATCAGAATTCTAACTGAAAATACCACTCTGGAAAAGAAAGTTGACTATCCCATGTGCCCTGATCCCCAGTAACTTGAGAAAGATTTATTTTCAAAGAGAAGTTTTAATCTACCAGTTGTGGTAACTGATCAGCATATTTGGATATCCTGGCCTTTTTTTATGTGTAATTTGTAAAACTGTTGTTGGTGTGGTAAAAACCAATTGAGAATTCCTTACTCCTCAAGCATGATCAGACTAATAATTTATATGCACACAGACAGAGTAAATTTTTCACAACACAGGCAATTAGGTGATATATTTGGAATCTATAATAATATTGATTTCCTTCCCAAAGCCTTCAGATGCAAAGTAGTTTCCCCACTGCCGCATTTGTCCAGTTGATGGATATTTGATTTGATTCTAATTTTGACTGTTTTCACAAAGTCACTCATAACATTTGTGTATAATTTTCTGTAGGCATATGCTTTCATAGCATTTGGAAAAGTACTGTGACTGAGTCATACAGAAAATATATGATTGCCTTCTAAAGAGGCAACATATTTCTTTTTTTTTACTGTATTTTTAAATTAAAATATTCATATCACCTCACTCAAATCCTTTCCTACATTAAACCTTTTATAAGTACAACTCCTACAATGTGACCCTATCTTATTTTTTTTCTTTTATTATTGTTACACACACAGATACATCATTGAACCCAGGTTTCTTGTTTTATTTGACTTCAGAGCCTCAGCACTTTTATTTTAGACAGTGTGCTAGCTAATTTTATGTCAACTTAAAAAAGCTCGTGTTTTGGGAAGGAAAAACCTCAATCAAGAAAATGTCTCTCATGTGACAATTCATGAGAGGATCCAGGTCACACTGAGTACCTGGTCCTAGATTGTTTAAGAAAGCAGACTGAGCAAGCCATGATGAGCAAATGAGTAGGTAGGATGCCTCCATGGCCCCGGTACCACTTCCTACCTCTAGGTTCCTGACTTAGTTTCTGTCCTAAATTTTCTGGAAGGTGAACTACAAGCTATAAGGTGAAATAAACCCTTCCCACATATTCAAATTCTTTAAGTATTTTTTTTTTATCACAGCAACAGAAACCCTGTGACAGCAGTTAGTGCTGGGATTATAGTATTTCTATGAGATACTTAATAATGTACTTTTAGGCAGATTAAATGGCTATTTGACCTTTGGGCTAGAAAACGTATTTTATCCTATGAAATCAGTGGGGTTTTGTGTAAGCCTGGAAGACAAACATTTTGAGAATAGTGCAGATGATGGAAGGTAGGCTTGTGGCATTTCAGGGGAGAATTAGAGTCTTTTGAAAACTCTACTGGGGCTATTCAATATTTTAAATTAAGATAAACGAAAGTGAAAATTTAGCTTCACCAGGATAATTGATGCTGGGTTGCTAGATATGAAGCATTAGCTTGGATCAAAAAGAGACCAGCATCATTGAAGTGAGATAGGAAGTGGCTCTATATAATCAGCATGCAGAACCTGTGGCCAGAGAGGGCAAAGGCTCTACTGGGAGCCAAACTTAGTAGTATATGAGAGTCTTGCTGATGGTAACAGCTCTGAAAGCCTGAGGGACTCATGGAGAGCAGCTGATACTAGATACCCTGAGAGGCTAGGAGAGGTGAACTTGAATATTCGATTGCAGTAGAAGCATCAGAATTGAAGTGGTCATGGGGAAAAATTGAGGCTTGGTACTAGATAGCAGAGCCAGAGTCCCAGAAGAGACCCCATATGAAGGTACTGGTGAATGTCTATACCTTCAACAGGCCAGTTGTATGTGATATTCCAGCAGTTTGGAGATGCCAGAACCACTGGATGGTAATCAAGGACAGCACAGGGTATGGATTAGATATAACCCATGTCTAGCAGACTAGTTGGTTTTTTTAAAATTATATGCTGATTGACCTGTGGCTCAGACATATTGCTGTCTAGTTCCTTCTTGGTACATTTTATCAGAACAGCACTTCAGCTTCTTTCCCACGAATCTGCTGGTGTCTAATCTGCTTTGCTCTATCTAGTCCCAGTGTTTTCTTAGTCTGTTAGCTCTGACCACACTTCCTATCTGTCTTCTAGTCAATCAGCTTTTAATTAAACTAGTAGGAGGGGCAAATATTCACAATGTACCAGAACATATTTCCACATCAGTATACTAATATGTAATGTGTTAGTCGTATTTCAAGGGCTCAAAGGTGACATTTACAAATTATTTAAAAATATTAGTTTACATTAATGATCAGGCTTTTTTTTTAACACCCTGGACTGACTCTTCAGATCCCACTCCACTTAAAGGAACACCTGACTCACTCTTGAGGGAGGGGGGAGAAAGCTGGACCTGCCAGGAGTGGAGACTGATCTAAGCATTATTGGGTTAGTGGGACCATGGGACTGTCTGCTCCCTGCCCAGGGAGGGGATGGGGAGTTGTGGAGAAGAAAAAATGACCTGATGTGGTGGGAGGGGGAAGGGACCTTGAATAATGATATACAGGGATAGAAAGTGTTACTTCTTTGTTCATAATAATAATAATAACAATAAAGTCTAGCAGACTAGTTGTATGTGCTGCAAAGAGTAGAGTTGTTACACTGGTCCAGGCCTTATAGAGTACAGAAGATGGTGAGTGAAGCCCAGATGCCTGACACTGAGAGATTTGCACATTTGTACATCTATTTTGCTTTGATTTCTTGTAATCATGCCCAGATTCTTCTCTCTTGGAACAACAAAATATTTCATTTTTTATATTTTATAAGAATTCACAGTTATGACTACCTGAATACTTTGTAGAAACATTGAAGTTTTAGTGAGACTTTAAATATTTTGTAGAAACTGGACTTTTAAAGTGTCCAAAAAATTTAAAGAATTGGGGACTTTAAAAGTTGTAGTGTTTTCCCCCTTGAGGAACACCTGACTCAGTCTTGATGTTGGAGGGAGAAAACAGGATCTGCCAGAAGTGGAGGCTGAACTAAGCAATATTGGGACTGTGGGACCTTGGGACTGCCTGCTACCTGCCCAGGGAGGGGATGGGGAGATGTGGAGAAGAGAGAATGACCTGATGTGTTGGGAAGGGAAAAGGACTTTGAATAAGGATATACAAGGATAGAAAATGTGACTTCTTTATTCATACCAATAAAAAAAGAAGGAAAAAATAAATCTCAAAAGTTAACAAATTTTCCATAGTTTAGATTTAGTTTTACAAAATGAACATTCTCTGTGAGATAATTGGTCACATAAAAAAGTAAGTTAAAATAAATGATAAAATGTCAAAAAATAGTTGTAGTGTTTTATATTGTGATACTAATGTTAACCTGCCATCTTAAGGACAAAAGATAAAAGTAAGTTCTAGTTGAATAATGATGTATTGTTTGGCAAATTGGAAGGGATTAGTTGTCCTGGTTAGCTCTATGTCATCTTGACACAATCTAGTCATTAGTGAAGAGAACACCATAATTGAGAAAATGGCCCCATCACATTTGCATGTACACAAGTCAGGGGGAGGCATTTTTTTGGTTGAGATTCATGTGAAAGGACTCAGGTAACTGTGGGCAGGGTCATCTTTGGGCAGATGGTCCTGCATTGTATAAGAAAGCAGGCTAAGTAAACCACAAGGCACAAGTCAGAAAGCAGCACTCCTCCATTGTCTGTTCTAGTTCCTGCCTACAGGTTCCTGACCCATTGAGTTCCTTCCCTGATTGATTTTGATGATGGATTGTCATATGGAATTGTCAGAAAAATAAGCTCCTTCCTCTTCAAGTTTCTTTCCATTATGGTGTTTTATTATAGCAATAGAAACCCTTAGATGAAGGAGATAAATACATGTTAACTACTCTATATCTCACTGAGTACATACCTATGTCAATTGCTGTTTTTAATTTTTTGCTTTTGCAATTCTTGTGAGTCAGTAAAGAGACTTCATTGTGGTTTCAATTTGCATTTTTCTACTGGTTAGTACTTTTGTGCATCAGTTGTATAAACAAACAAATATCAGCCAAGCACAGCAGTGCATATCCATAACCCAGGCAACACTTTGGAGGTGAAGGCAGGGGCAACTGAGAATTCAAAGTCATAGAAAGTTTGAGTCTGTCCTAAAATACATGAGACCCACATCTAATAAAGTTAGAGAAAACTATACTTATTAGGTTCTTAAAAATATACTTGTGACTTTATTCCCACCCTTCTCTTTTTGTAAACCAAATATTCTTAAATTTTCTCTCATCTAAGTTTTAAAATATTCCAGTGTTTTTCTTAACATTTTTTTCTACTAAACAAAAATGAGTCATTTTTTTTTCTTTTGTCTTTTTTTGTTGCTAGATCACTATTGCCAGGTTCATAAGCTTTTGCTAATCATTTATTATTTGAAAGCATGCTACACTTGGCAGACATATATACACATACACATATATGTAAAAATAAGTACGTACATATATAGTAGCACAAACACACACATATTTTACATATATACATATATACACATTATAACATCTCACTATGTAAAAGGAACAGAGTAGAAATTTTGGTTCAGCTTTTTAATTTTGGAAACTTCCATAACAAATCTTTCTGAGAATATACATTGTATATATTTATCTCCTGTATAATATTTAATAGCTTTAATATTTTGTTTGTTAGATATGACAAAACATGTAATAAGTATGTTTGTCTTACAGTAAATTAATTTTCCTACCTTTTTATGTGTTTAATCCAATGAACTGTTATTTTTAAACCTAGTTTTCCAGTGGGTTATAACTCTTTTCTTCCCTAAAGTTTTCAAAAAGGTTTTTAAATATAAAAAAGACAGGTTTAAAGTCTGTGTTGAACAAATGGATTGAAAAAGTCGGGGAAATGTACCGTGGGAGAGGAAGGCAGAAATTAAGAGTTTGATTTTTGACATGTTGAGTTTGAGATACCAGTGAGACATTCAAAGTAGATGTAAATTAGGCTGTTGGAAGTTCCAGTTTGGAACTCAGAGGAGAGAAGTGGGTTGGTGGTATAAATTTGGTAGTCATTAGCATAGAGATGGTAATTAGGGTTCTGGAAAAGGATGAAGTAATGTAGGAGGAAAAGGTAAAAGGCAAAAGCAACTGGGGCTGTTCCTGAGAACTCAGATATTTACAGAAAGAATAGTAGTGCTTTTCTGGGAGGTGGGAGTTGTCCAATCCCTCATGGACTTAATCTGACAGGCATGGCCTGGGTAAGGCGGATCCCAGGATTAGTTGATTTTAAAAAGAGAAAACCACATTAGGAGCTTCTTAAGTGAGTGTGTAAGCAGAATGAACTCTGATAACATACCTTACAGCCTTTGGCACTTTGAGCATGAAAGTGACATGCTGAGTCACCCTAAACGCTGACGTCTGCTAAGTATATGTGTTTCTGCCCAGAGATGCAGATGTTTTGGTAGTATTAGCTGTTCTGTGCTTGAGGAGCAAGACCCATACACCAAACAGTGACATAATATATTTAGACTCCTTATTGTACAAAAATGTACACAAATATTCACGTGTATGTACAGGGCTGAGCAGAAACCATCTGATTTTAGTAGCTCAAGAGACAAGTAAAAACACCATGTAAAGATGAGATGCCAAGCTTTTCACCTTGTTTGTGTGTGTGTGTGTGTGTGTGTGTGTGTGTGTGTGTGTGTGTGTGTGTGTGTGATGCACCAGAAATATGCCTGCTCATATGATTTTTAAGGTCTGAAAAGTATCCTAGGCACATACTTCATTATAACTTACACATCAAAGGTGTTGTGTTATTTCTATCAAAGCTGATAGGAGGCTACTACATTGCTCATCTGTCTGAAAATCTATTTGTCTATGTATATCTACCTACCTACCTATCTATTTATCAATCAACTATCTACTTTTTATTCTCACCTATGTGACTATCTTATATACCTATCTAGTATAGATGTGTCAATTTATCTTATGTTTATCTATCATCTAAGTACCTGTTATCTATCCACTTACTTATCTAATATATATATGATAAATATATAAAATCATTGATCAACTATATAATATCTATCATTCAAGTATCTATGTTTCTGCCATCCATCTATCTATCTATCTATCTATCTATCTATCTATCTATCTATCTATCTATTTATCTATCTGGATGTTCAGGAGAAAATTCAGAGATTTTCATAGGGTCAGCTAGTACATTATGATTGAATTATATCCATAGTATAATTAATTATTTTTGAAGGCAAAAAACTGAATGAATGTGATGCTAGAACATTTAATTAGAAATTTCTTTTTTTCACCACTTTCCATCTTTTTATTTAAAGAGATGTTTCATAGAGGGTGTGCTGCCTGCCACCTGCCACTCTTCTCTCTGCAGATTGCAAACATAAGACAATTGCTTCAATTTATATTCACATCTTAGCACTTACAATTTTTTTTCTCTATTCTTGATAAGACAGTCTCCTCCATCCCTACAGGTGAGTGCTCCACGCAGAAGTCATCCCTAAACTCACATTGTCTTCTTTTTTATTAATTTTTTTATTATGAATAAAGTCATATTTTTTATCTTTGGTTATTCTCTCAGGTTATCTATTATCTAAGATAACAAATATAAAGACTAAAAAAAAACCCTTAAAATATAAAGCAAAATAACATCAGAGCACTTGAAGGGTTGGAGGAGTGCTTAAAACCAGGCAGAGTCTACAGAAAAGTAGAAATGTGGTGAAAAGGAAATAATATAAAAGGTAAAATTTGCCTTTATTTTCTAATGTTAGTCAATCAGAGGAAATCACTGTTCTCCAAAATTAGATAAGCTTTAACATGTTTTTTTGAGTTAACTTATAAAGTAAGTTCAAGGCAACTACTTCTGTTTAGAAGTGAGAAACTAAAAATCCTAAAGAAAATGGACCTGGATTCTGTGTGTAAATTCTTTGCAATATTTTTACTGAGCCCTGAATCTTACTTACATTCTTGAAGCTGATTGAAAACCTCTCAATTCATGAGGAGACTGGCAAGAAGGAAGAAATGAGCTGAGACTGAAGCTACCCCAGGATCTTGAGTCAGCATCTGGTCAGGTTGATTTTCTGCTTCTAAAAAATGTTAACCAAAATAGAAGGCATATTTGGGAAGTATAAAGGGATCCAAAATTTCTGCATTGTGACAGCCAATTGCCAAATATATAATGGAGAATTACTAATAAATTAATACCTGGGAAAGTAAAATTTTACCTTGAAGACATATGACTACCCAGGGAGATAACTTCAGCAAGCTAGATATTATTTAAACTATGGATATAGTACAATGGTAATTAAATGATCAGATGAGTATTTCACATCATTGTTGATGAATAGCATACTTCTTGCTCCAAAAAAACAAACAATTTATTCTGAGATAAATATAAGGGACCATGGCCAGGGACCAGAAATTTAGTTGCCTCAAAAGACATTTTCAACAATGAGAGTAGCCACATAAACTTTTATGAGCACAGAGCACAAGCAAGTATGAAGCCAGTACATGTTCCAAACACAGTGGTTGGAGCATCAGATAGACAAAGGATAGCAAAGCAAGGAAAAGTCTGCTGTAATCTCAGGTGAGAGCCAATGACATTCTTATCTTTTCAGTTGGTCTGCTAAGTTAAAACATTCTAAATGTTATTTATCTTATACACATAAGTAGGCGAGGTAGAACATAGGGATTGTTGATATATGTAAATAAAGGCACCCCCCAAAAATGATCAAAGAAATTGTAGGTTTTCATCTGCAGCATTCCAATTTCATTAGCAATTGGTTTAATAATGTTTCCTATTGACAGATTAACAGCTAGCCTTGAATGAGGTGAACTAATTCTTAGCTCTCCTGGTACCCATTTTATCTGTCTCCGTTACTTTGGGCTAGACTACTGCAGAATCCTATATGCAGATATGTCAATTACTCAAATTGTGGCTAGTCCAATTCTGGAGAGACATAAAATTATTTACTGTCTCCCACTGTTAGTCATAGATAAAAACAGAGAAGGACGAACTTATGATAATTAGAGTAACTGAGACCTAATACACTCAACTTTTATGATGACTGAACCAGATATTTGAAAGGACATAAAGCCTTCTATTCATTCTCTTAAGCTCTCAGTCAGCTTGGTGCTCAAGATCCCAAATATATCACTCATAGGCAAGACAGAATAACCATCTTACAGAAGCAGCTTGCCATATAAAGTGATAAAGGTTTCTTTGAATCCTTTGTGGAACCAAAAATATCAACCAGATTACACCTTGAGCATGATTGTTTAAGTATGCATAGTTCTCACACTAGCACTATAATCCTTTCACTTAAATTTAAATTTCATATGGTGACCTGAAGACATGGTTGGAGTCATCAGTCCTCTTTCTTGTCAACATGTCCAAGAAGATTAAATCTCCTTTATCTACCTTTTCATCATGAACTATCTTTTTAATTGGGATATTGAGACAGGTGACCCAGTCAGGTTTGAACTTTTGCACTGAGACTTCTATAGCAGAGATAGTCAATTTATTTCAATTCAAATCCTGTCTTTAACATTTTTGAGGCATTCTGTAGAGAATGTTTTGGAAGATTTTAGCTACTTTTTATTTTTCCTAAAATTAACTTGCATATTTTGAAATATTAAGAAATGTAAATAAGAGGACTGTATATGCCACTGGAAGTGAAGCTCTTAAAACTGAGAGATCTATCACTAATCCCTGAATATGGCAAGGTCATCATTACAATAGAATTTCCTGCCTTGACACAAAAGTGGAGTATTAATAAGTACAGAATTCTGTAGGAAACATTTCAGCTTAGGTAAGGCAGCCCACATGGAAAACTTTAGTCACTCAAGACTGCATAAAAATCTTTGAGATTTTGTGTGTGTGATAGAGAATCTCCTTTTCTTTCTCTCCCTCATAAACTTTCAGTTAACTATGTCAGAGTGTGTTTAGGAATGTTCTAGGTTTTCTTTCACTTTCAAGTTTATATCAATGATGAAAGCTGTTTACCTTTGTACCAATAATTGCTTTCATTTAAAATATCAGAACTTTTTTCAATAATGATAAAGACTATTCTGTCACAATAATACACATGTACTTCATTCTTTAAGATCTACCCTAAGTAATAGTCTTGGTTATGATAACCTAATGTATGTGGCATTGGATTTTAGAGATGACTGTATAAACTTTGAAAGTCATGTGCTTTACTCAAAATTCCACTTGGGCTACAATAAATAAAATAAAAATAAATAAATAAAATAAATAAAATAAAATAAAAATAAATAAATAAAAATCTAATGCAGTGCCAAATATGTAATTCTCACCAAGTAACTAAAGTTGCTTGAAGAAATTCAATAATTCAGATTTATATATACATGAATAAACATCTATCTATATATCTATATAGATATCTATGTATATGTACATATAATGATGATATAAGTAATTATCAACATATGCATAGATACATAAGTAGATATGCAAATAACAGAAAGTTGTGTTTAAAAAAGAAATCTTGATGAACATAGACAATTACAAAGCACTAGGTAACTGGTTTCTATACTCCCTCAAAATTACAATCTGATAAATTTATCACTTTATCTATATCTACAGTTTAAAACTATCCAAGACTAAAAATATTCAGAGTTTTATTGTCACATAACTGAGATCTATTTGGAGTTACTCAGGTTTAGCCCCATAGTGGAAGGTGAGAAAAAAAATTGACTCATTGTCTAACATGCAAACATCCACTCCAACCTTTCAGGATTCTAGAGCTGCGTTTCAACAGTAAATTAGACTGGGGATTATTGATATGTCTTAAGAGGCTCATGAATCTGAACGTAGTTCATTGGATTCTAGTTCACTAACTGATGCTAAGTAGTAGCTGGGTATACAGCTATATTGGTATACAGATATGGATGCACACTCACAAAACATAGACATCCCAACAAAGTGAGCTACTGCTGTTGACTCATATTTCCATATTATTGGAGTAGGAACAAAAATATATTTTAATGAAAACCATCTTAAAGCTGCTCCAAGGTTTTATGAAAATCAGTACCTTTATCAATAAGGTGAAATTAATTTTTGTTGCTAACTTCTCATTTGCTTCTGTAAAGAGATCCTTCCCTGTTTATTAAAAGAACACTTCTTCTCTATTCATCCACATCTTTAAAAAACACATTGTGTTCTTGGTTTCTATTTGATTTAAACCAACTTTGACTTACAATTCTAAACAACACTGAACAGCATAGACTAATGATCAAAAAGAATGTTTCAAGCTAATTAGTATCCATAGTGATTAGCTAGGATCTTCTCTATTGACCACCCAAGAGAATTTGGTGTGATGTTCCATCCAGTAATACACAATGCTTACCTTGCAGCTCGCAAAAAACTCTTTCCCAGAATTAGTATGCTACCACTTGATGATTGGTTTTTATACAATTTCTGTCTGAACTTACAAAGAAATTTTAATTGCCTGTCAATGGACTG
The DNA here is from genome assembly GCA_004025045.1 of Sigmodon hispidus. Classification (NCBI taxonomy): domain Eukaryota; kingdom Metazoa; phylum Chordata; class Mammalia; order Rodentia; family Cricetidae; genus Sigmodon; species Sigmodon hispidus. The sequence continues at coordinate 38,694 of PVIH01009712.1, read as the reverse complement.
CTGTGAACTTAAATAATATCTTTTCTACTTATAGCTTGCATGTTTTATTAATACTTATGTTTAAAAATGACATATCCCTTGATACATAGTTTCTACTTTGCATGTATATTATAACTTTAGGCATACTTGCTCCTAATAACTAAAATATCAGAAAAGCAACTTTTGAAATTTATTGCCACATTAACAAGTAACCTTTTATACTGGAAAATAAGAAAACCTAGACTATTTTTCCCAAGGCTAGCATAATTTAAAATATGAAACCTACTTTTATTTTATGTCACTTCTGAGAAGTGAATTAAGTAGAATAAAATAATTTTAATTAGAAGAAAAACTGCTCATGCAGCATTAGCAATAATACCAGTGTATTTTCTATAGTCTACATTATGTAAAGTGTCACTGGGGTCAAGCTTGACAGGATTGACTTACAGTGTGTCTTACGATTCTACTATATAAAACTGCAAATTTAAAAACCATATTTTTAAAACAAGGGAATTCATTTTCAAATACCAAATATCTACCAGGATTTTCTAATATGTTCATTTTTTCCTTTTTTTGTTTTGTTTTCTGAGACAGTTTCTCTTTCTGTCTCAAGCTGTCTTGAAATTAAGTCTGGCCTTCAACTCAAAGAGATGCATCTATCCCTTTATCCCAAGCGATGGAATAAAAAAAGTGTACCACCAAACCCAACATAATTTTCTAAGTTTGAGTGATTAGGAGTTATTAATAATAGCTACCACAATACCTTTATTTCTTTAATGAAATGTAAGACAAAATTTTGTAATTATTCACACTGCTCTTAATGTAAGCCTCTTGAATTTAACGTGATAATTTAAAATTAGTCTCTTTTTTTGTCAAGATACATATTTCTTTGCACTGAATAAAGCTTCAAATGATATTTGTAAAATAAATTAGTTAGAGTTCTTCTTACATGTTTCATATCCTGGCAGTCTTGAACACATATAAGAGTAAATTTCTAGATATTGATGAAATAACATGAGCATTTATGTTAGTGTTCATAACTAGTTTTTATTATTTTTCTTTTATATTCTCAGTGCATGATCTCACATCTTTAATTGTTGCCTATATTAAACTTAATAACTAACACCAATTATCATCTCTTCCATTATGGATATCTTAATATACAGGAACATATTACCAGCATAAAACAATTCATTAAGTCATTTCTGAATTCCTAAAAATCCCTATCATTAAATAAGTTTGTGTTACATTATCACCATAATTATGAGCAAAAAAAAAAGTCAGTGTTTATAAGGGATTTGGAAAGTATGTGTTCCTGTGCTTAAAACCAAGGATTTTTTTTTTAATTTATTTGTTTCTACTTTATGCATACAATATTTTGCTAGCACATATAGAGATTCATTGTGTGAATGCTTAGTACCACGTGTGGCCACAAGAGGGTACCAGATACCTAAGAAGAAAAGTTACAGAGAATTGTAGCCACCATGTGGCTGCTGGAAACTGACCTGGGTCCTCTGGAAGAGGATCAAGTGCTCTCTCTCTTTCTTTAATTTATATATTTAAAATATTTGGTAATTTTACATAATGCATCCCATAAAACTCAGTAATCAGACCTCTTAGATGCATACCCACTCTTATGATCAAGTGGTCTTAACTGGTGTGTTATCTTTCCAGCCACTCAAATAATTTTGTAAAATCATGTTAAAGAATGCTTTGAAATTAGTAGAAGTTTATGATGCTGAAAATATAGTTACCTAAAAAATTAATGTTCTAATCTTTTTGAGTATGTAGACTCTGGGTTATAAAAGCAATTAGTTGTATTGAAACAGGTTGGCAACAAATAAGATACTTACATCACAAAAGTCACAGACACATAGACATATTCCTTTGGAAATTAGACTATACTGTGTGTGTGTGTCTGTGTGTGTCTGTGTGTGTGTGTGTGTGTGTGTGTACACAAGTATGTATGTGTTTGAGAAATAAAGAGGTTCATTCAACTGACTCCATCCAGTCAGTTCAGTATGGGAGAATAGAATCTGTAAGTCATTCTTGTATCTAGATTGCCCATCTATAAAAAATAAAAAGAAAATGTAAAATGTTTTATTATTTCAAATTTGATGCTAAAATTTCACTGGAGAATATGCCAAGGACTACCAGCTTTATTTCTGAACCTAGATATTGGAGTACTGCAATTATAACCAAGGCAAGCCATTATACATGCAGAAAGAATAATAAGGACATGGCTGTGGTCGATGTATTGCTGCATTTTTTAATGTAATATTGTATAGTAAATTTCTTAAAGATTTCATATCAATTCAAAATAATCCTAGTTAACACCTAGCATTGCATATTTTGGTTTAAAAAGCAAGAATGAATAAATTTCCCCTTTACTACTACTCTACAGGACCTGAAAGGTCTTGTTGCAAAGTAATATACTAATTTTTTTGTTACTGGCTTTCTTCTTTCTGTATTTATAATTGATGATTTATTGTCTGTGCTTATAGTTTGATCAATATAAATTTAAATAGAATTTATAAAATAAGCACAAGGAAATGGTTAATTGTGTTCTCCCAACTTATATTTACCCATCATTCACTATTTAAACATTTTTTAATTTTTCATCTATTATCAACTATCACTGATTTTATATATATATATACATATATATAAAGAAGGCAAAAGAAATTCTAATTAAAAAGAAGAATTTCAATTGGCCTTACTTATATACAATGTGATTCATAGGAAACATTTTCCTATTAAAAACTAACAAAAACAACCTATACAGTCAACTAAAAAGAGAATTAATAACATCACAATATCAACAATAAATAACTAGAAAGCATTTTTAGAAATACAAAAGCATTTATAAGTACCTCACCAAACTAAAATGTGAAGTAAATATTTTCCAAATTACAAAGTCTTCTTTAAACCTAAAAATGCTCATTATATAAATTTAAAAAAAAAATAATTCCAGGGAAACATATCTTTGTCATAGATTAGAAGAACAAGTATTGTGCATCACTATTTCATTAAATTGTCAATACTTCTCTAGTTCAAGGAAATCTCTCTGTAGTGAGCACAAGATGTCAATAGAGGAAGACATCATTTTGAGCAGCTGTTCATATATACAAGAACCTTCTTTATCACCAAAGAAGCCGAGTGAGACATCAAAGCTTCTGCTTTAGTATATAAAAAAAAGAATCCTCCCTCAGAGGAAAGAGAAAAGAATGTGGTCAGTTCAGTTGCATTCCTAATTGCAAGCCACAGAAGCATGACATTCAGGTTGAAGGAAAGAGAAAGGATGAAACATGAGCCTTAGACTTGGAAGCCATATTGGATCCAGAATGGAGAGCATCAGTATCTACCAGAGCCACATGAGCCCTGGCCACAGACCAGAACCTATAAAGGGAAACATTACCATCTATCTGACAGTTCTGGAACTTTTTCTACCACTGATTCCCAAAACAGAGCATGGAGATTCCATTCATATTAAAGTGGGACAGGGAAGTAAACATAGACCTTTGCACCAGAATTCAGAGAAGAACTACAACTATCTGTAAGCTACTGCCCAGGCTGGAACTGATGAACATGACCTCTGGCCCCAACCTCTTAGAGTCATGAGGTCCCAGTGGGATGGACTTGTAAGTTAATCAGCACTGCTTCTGATAAATGCAGGTATTTTCCAGACATAACTGTGGACTGTAGAAGCATGGACTATGGTCCTAGATCCTATCCCTGTATTTCTTGTGCTTGGTGGGCTCTGATGATTTACAATAAACTTGTGTTGCAGTATTGGAAGTTAAGAGACTTTCTGCTTCATTGTTGCCATATCCCAATAACCATAAATGAGGGACCCACTAGCTAGATGCTTGGGCAAAGAGAAAGTTAAGAGATGCATGTGATTGCTAAGACCCTAGAGCCAAACACACTATTGAAGGTCCAATAGCAGAAAATCTTATGACACCTGACCATCAAATGGATTTAGTAGATAAAGCTGGACCCATCCCAGCTTGAAGTAGAGATGTGGGGAAATAAGACATTCCTTTAAAACACACATTCCCTCAGTCTTGAACAACATGCTAACTGTAGGTTTATAACAACCTTTAGCTGGAAGCACCCTCTAGTGCTGAAATAGCTGCATTTAACAACAGACTCAGAGAAAAGCATCCAGGAACACTTAGAAACAAACACAGATTATGAACATGGGAACACATAGCTAATCTTTCAGTATATGTAGGTCTTATGTCAATGATCATCAAGTAATTTCAAGGACTCATTATGTCTCCAAAGTGACAAAATGTTGCCTAATGAATAAGGCATCAGACTCCAAAAAAAAAAAAAAAAAAAAACCAAAAAACGCCATAGAGCTCAGCTGTCAACTCGATATACCTAGGGACTAGGGAGAGGAAACCTCAATTTAAGGAGTTATCTCCATTAGCATGGCATGTGAGATGTCTGTGGATAATTTCTAACTGGCATGGGATGACCCAGTCCATTGTAGGTCCATCCCTGAATATGAGGTCATGGTTTATATAAGGAAGGTAGTTTAGCAAGTAGAATGGAGGAATCCAGTAAGCAGATTCTTCAATGGTCTCTGCTTCAGTTTCTGGCATGTGTTTCATGCCTTGATTTATTGTGCTGTCCGTGATGAATGGTCTACAACCTGCAAGCTAAAATAAAACTTTCTCTCCACAAGTTACTTTTGGTCATGCTGCTAATAACTTACAAAGAAGCAAACTAACTGTGGCATCTACAATGGTGGTTTAACTCAAAGAATTTTCAACAGTAATTGTAAGGAAACCAATGAATTTTATGAGTACCCTAAGAATCAGGACAGTACTTATATAAGACTAAAATAAGATTTAAAGTAAAAACTGGAAGTTTCAAGCAGAAAAATATACTGTGTAAAATTTAAAACATGATAACATGTGTTGTATAAATGATGAAACAGAAAAGCCTGTGAGATTGCAGATATTGATACTTAACATTATGAAGTTGGGATGAGAAAGAGACAGAGGAAGAGAGAGGGGCAGGGGGAAGGAAGGAGGGAGACAGAAAGGGAATAAGAGAGAATGATAATTAGATATGAGAACTTAAAAAAACTTTAAAAGAAAAATATTTGGCTATATTTAACATAAGATGGACTTGAGAATGGCAACAGAATAGAGAACTTAACCAAGATAACAGCAAAAACATCTCAAATCTTTAAAAATATCATTATTCATATTTTTCTCAGTCAAGTCTACTTGAAGCCATAAGACAACCAGCAACTTGAAAATACAAATGAGACAAGGAATTTTCATGGAATTTCAAACTATGTAGAGAAGAGAAATAAATCATATAAAGTGATTCCAAATCAACTGAGAGCAGAATTCTGAGCAGAAATCTCACAGGAAAGAAAAAAAAAAGGTGAGCTATTCTCCATAAAAAAAATACATAAATAAATAGAAATCAGTAACAAACAATGCTGTTCTAGCAAGAACAGTACTTGAAATTTAAAAACATAAAGTCAATCTCAAACACAAGCTGCGAAATTTGTTTATCTGTAGATGTATCCTATATTATAAATATTAAAGCAAATCCTTCAAAGTGAAAGAAATGTTAATGAGTAACAAAATATTAGACTGTGTAAAATTTAATAGTAAGGACAAATAAAAAAATTTAATCAACCTTAGTATTCAGAAAAAGGACTGTAAATGGTATCATTACATTGAAGACTAAAATGGCAAAATATCCCATTAATATTTTTAACTTCAATATTTATTTATATTTTTATTGAATTTATTTATTTATGTGTGAGGGCTTCTCATCTGTGGAGGACACAGGACAACTTGTAAGAGCTGGAACTCCCTTATTATTATGTTGATCCTAGGGATTCCAGGTCCTCAGGCCTGACAGCCAACACTGTCATCGAACAAGCCACTTCATCTAACATCACAAATATTTTAATATGATACAAAGGCATGTAAAATGAGAATTTCAAAGTGTAGGGAGAACCATGAAAAAGTATGAAAATTCCATTAGTGTGTTCTTGCATTTTTTGTGTCTTTTTCTATCTATGCATTTAATGTTAGGTTACTGTCATTTTAAAATAGTTTGTTATGAACAATGAAAGAGATTTTTAGTTCCATGGAAACTGCAAAGCAAACTTTATAACAGATACACTTCAACATAAGAAGTAATAAGTAAAACACATGATTACAGAAAAATCACTGAACCCCAAAAAGCATCTTACAAGACAAAGAAATGAATCACACACAAAAATTAGCTAATCTATAGAAAGACAGCATTATAATAATGAAACATCCAAAACCTGTTGATAATTGTCTGTAATATAAATGCTTTAAATCTTTAATTAGTAGATACAGCATGAAAAAGCCTGGTGTGGTTGCTCACACTAGCAATCTCAGCACTGGTAGACTGACATAGGAGGATTGCTGTGAGTTTGAAATCATTATAGACCATGAAATGGGACTTGTCTCAACAAACAACAAAGGAGCACATGCATTAATAGAGAGATAAAAGAGAAAGAAAGAAAATGTACTTTTCATGAGGAACAAATATGTGCTACACACAAAAGTCTCACTTATCCTAGGACCCACATAAACTGAAAGTGAAGGAGTAGGAATCTATATAGTCCATGTAAATAGAAGACAAATATAATCAGCAGTACTGGTAGGGAAAAGCATATACATATGTGTATTTGTTTGTGTGTGTGTATATACCTCTTTATAATATATGTGTATATGTATGTCATAAAGGAGTCAATTGAAAAAGAAATATAAATATATGCCTAGTATCCAAAGAATATAAAGGTATGCAACAAAGATGGATTTAAAGGGTAGACAGACTCCCGTAGATTGCAGTAAGAAGAATGGACATGTGCACTCACTTTGAACAAGGAGCAAATCATTCAGTCAAAACATAGTTAAGCTGGAAGGGCGTGACATTTACAACCAGAAGAGCATACATTTAAATCCAGAGCACATGGAACGCTCTTGAAGCTACAGAAAGTGATCAGCCACAAAAAGATTCTCAACCATTCTTAAAATAACATTATACCAAACACCTGTTCTTAACAGACTGACAGAACTATAAACCCAATAGCAAAAATTTACAGAAATTATCACATACAGTGAACTCAGATAATTTTTAAAGAGTAAATGGATTAAGGAAAAAAGTAAAATATATACATATTTTTTAATTTTGAATCTAATAAAAAGAAAGATGCATATTCATCCCCATAGGCAGAGCCAACATAGTCTTGGAAGAAAATGAAGATTACAGTACTTAAGATGCAAAACAATTTCTAATTAAACATATGTTTACATCTAAAGAAGAAAAATAAAACTAGACAAAAACTAATAGTTAAGAAAAGACTAGAAGTAAAAGTAGAGACAAATTAAATATTCATCTTGAAATAATACAAATATTAGATGAAAGCAAACAAAATTAAAAAGCAAAACTAGATTTTTTTTAAAGGAAGAAATATAACTAGAGGGATCAGAAATTCAAAAGGCACATTGCAGCTAACATAGAAGAAAGACTGACACTTCCCCTGCAACGAATGACACACTTGTAAATGAGAACAGGGCGACCTCCTCACACTTAGACATTACCAACACTGAACCACAGAGGAAACCTTAACTATCAATGAACAAAGCATTTTCAGTTAGATAAAAATCTTTCAACAAAGAAAGCCCTGGACCAAATTAATTCTATCAAATATCTAAACAACTACCACGGATTCTTCTCAGAACAGAGTGGTCCTTTCTGAAAGGATCCTAAACTGAGATATCAGTTTGGAATTGTTTTTTGCTTGTAGATTTGTTTTCTGTTTTGTTTGTTGTTTTTGTTTGCTTGCTTGGCAAACAAACTTCCTTGTTTTTGTTTTGTTTTTGCAAGACAGATTTTTTTTTGTGTGTGTGTGTAGCCCCAGATATCCTGCTACTCAATCTGTAGACCAGGTTAGCATCAAACTCAAATGTTTGCCTGACTCTGCCTCTTGAATATTGGAACTTAAAAAAATAAATTGCCACTTCCTGGTCCATTGTTTGTTTATTTGTTTGGAATTAGTTTTTAGAGAGGATTCTTGTAGTTCAGGCTATCCTCAATCACATTATGTAGCCAAATATCCCTTGGAACTATTGATTCTACTACCCCCTACATCCTGTGGGCTAGGGTGATAGGTATGTGTCACCTGGCCTGGTCATGTAAGTTCTTGGCAATGGTATATTGAAGCACAAAGTCTGGTTGTATTAAATGAAACACAGAATCAGATATCACAGAAAAGCTAGAATATCAGAGAGAAGAATCAGTCCACAGTCAAATCTCACCCAGCTAACTTCCAGCTTCCTCAGCCTCACTCCTTGAGGCTCCTACTGCCTGAATATGTCTTTCTGTGCTTGCCTTAAATACCTTCTTCACCCAGTTGTTTCACATCCAGGTTACGATTAAAGGCATAGGCTACTACTATTTGGTAGTTAGCCTTGGACTCACAGAAACACAGAAAGATCTCTGTCCCTGGAGGTAAGGAATTAAGGGCATGAAACTACAACTGCATGCCTGGGAGCCTGGAATTCCCTCTGTAAACCAAGCTGGTCTCAAACTAAGATCTGCTGGGATTAGAGGCATAGGTCACCATGCCTGGTCTTTCCCTGTGCTGGGATTAAAAGTGTGAGTTACCACCATGCTCTGATAATCCTGGATTGACTGTAGGTTGATCTCTTCTCTGATATTCCAAACTGCTTTTATTAAATGTATAACATATCACCCAAATCCATAAAGCCTCAGAAGCAAACAATAAAACAGGTAGAAAATTATAATTCAATGTCTCTTATGAATATAAATGTAAGTAAGCATCCTTAGCAAAGTACACTGAGTCCAGCAGCCTACTGAAGTGCCTGTTAACCATGATCATGAAAGATTCATTCCTGGGCTGCAAGGATGAGTCAACATATGCAAACCAATAAGCATTTAACACAACACCAACTAGGATGAATAACAGAGATCTTAAGACCATCTGAATGATGCAGAACAGACAGTTGGTAAATTTCAATAAATCTTTGTGATTAAGAAAATGCTGAACAGATTGGTTACAGAATGGGTATAATAAAGTCTACATACATTAATGCCAGCGTTAACTCACATTGAATGGGGGAAAAGGAGAAGCTGGAAGGAAACAAAGATGCTCATTTCATCACCTTTATTCAAGTCTTAGCCGAGAAATAAGGCAAAGGAAAGATTAAAGGTCATTCCCTCAAGAAAGAAAGAAATCCTACATACAGGAAAATGTCAATGACTCCACCACAAATCATCAGAACTAATAAACAAATTTAACAAAGTTACAGACTAGAGATACAATATACAAAACAAATATCATTCTTATGCACTAAGAGCAAATAAAATGAAATAGAAATTTAAAAAAAAGATCCATTTACAGTAGCTACTAATCTTACACTTCCTAGACATAATTTAACTAAAGGTTTGCAAAATCTCCAAAATGAAAACTTCTGCATTATCTACTTTTCTGGTGTTGCCATGAAACACCATGGCTAGAGAAACTTAAAGAAGGAAGTGTGTTTAGGCCTAGGGACCAGACTGGTAAGAGTCTATCTTGGCAGGGAGGTGTGGTAGGGGGCAGGAGGAAGTGGAAAGCTCACATCTTCAAATGCAAGAATGTGCTTGAAGCCTCTCATTTCAAAACCAGGCTTCACCACCTAAATCACATCAAACAACACCTTTGTCTGGGAACCAAGTGTTCATATTCATGAGACTGTAAGAGATATTTTTCTCCCAAATATGACAACTCCCAAATATTGTTGAAAAAAATTAAGACAACACACAATAATACTTATTTATCCAACATGGTATGTAGATTAAATACAATTTATGTCCAAATAAATGTCAATAACTTCCTTAATAGAAGGAGATACAAAATTTTATAAGTATATGCAAATAGGCTTATAATCAGAAAATGGTACAAGAGAAATCTCTGCACCTTCCTTTAAAGTTCTTTCTGAACACAAACTACTTCAAAGAAGCTTTAGAATAGTTGAAAATGGAAATAGGATAGAAAAAATGACAGATTTTTCTAAAATGTATGCATTTTTTCTTAAATTTGAATAAAAATCCTGCCTATTTTAAAATAGAGGAAAAGTAGAAAATATTCAGAGACTTTTCAAAATCTCTTATGGCTATGTAACTAAGTGGAGCTTTTGAATAAATAAATATTAAATCTATCCTTTCTCATGACATTAATTTCATAAATACCATAGTGGTAGGCTGATTATTTTCCACCCTCATCATTGTCATAATTTTTCTTGCTTATGCAACTTTTCACTTCTTCTTTCTATTAATTTGAAATATTATATTATTAAAAATGGTGGAGGGCATGATCAAAAGAATAAATGTTATGCTGGTATTCTCTAAAGGATTATTAACTTTTAACAGGAGACAAAATGATGTATGATTGATTGTACCAAGAAGTTGAGTTTATACAATTTTACCTTATTTTATTCAAGAGAATAAAAGATAAACCTATGTCAAAATTTTACCAATTTTATTAAAGAGGAAATAAGCAAGTTGATAAGGGAAATTCAGAATGAACTGGGAAGAACATCAATATTTTGGGCAGGAGAAAAGCATGTTTCAAACCAGAATGCTAACTTATATACAAAACTGATGTAAATACCAAGGGCCCTTGGGTCAGCCAATGCAGCTGAAAGAGTGAACTCCAGTTTCAGTGAGAAAGCCTATCTCAAAAGGAAAACATGGAGCATGACAGAGGAAAACATGTATAAAGCTCTGACTTCCTGTGGCTTGGGCAGTTTGTGAGGCCTCTGGTAGTGGGATCAGGATTTATCCCTAGTGCATGAACTGGATTTTTGGAGTCCATCTCCTGAAGAAAGACACCTTGCTCAGCCTTGATACTGGGGAGAAGGGCTTGGTCCTACCTCACTTTGATTTGATAGACTGTGTTGACTCTACATGAGAGGTCTTATCTTTTTTAAAAAAATGGATGGGAGGCTGCGATGGGGAAAGCTAAGGGATGAATGAAAGGAGGGTAGAAAAGGGAAAATGTAGAGATGTAGTTGGTATATGAAAAATAAAAACATTTTAATAAAAAATTATGAGCAAGAACAAAATCTCTGACTTCTGATTATCCATGAATAAGTTAATTACACATGCATATGCATCAAAATCACACACACATGCATGCACACAGACATACATACAAATTGTAATCATTAATGCAGTTCATTTTTTTGATTATGAATATTTTTCACTGTTTTTTTGAAAATCAATATCCAACATTATATAAAAAAGCAAAATATTTAGAATAGATATAAAAAAACATACAGTAATAAAACTTCTCTTTTCTCTAAAATACATGAAACATAAAAAATAAAATCTAAGGGTTTTGGGCTATAGTTTCTTGAGCTCTCTATTTTATGGAACAATCCTTTGTCACTTATAGGGTTGATAAAAATCTTTTCCCATTCTCATGGATAGGCCTGCCCTGGACCAGGGCTAAGAGAAACCTTCCCCAGCAATCCCAGGGGTCACTTCACAGATGCCTGGGCCCTGCCTTCAAGAAAGGCTGCATCATCACAGAGGGACACAGCTTGACCCCTAGGTATCTGAGACAGAGTGGGAGTCAGGTGACTTCACACAGGGAGGAGCCTGTGACCTGACCAGAGCAAGAAATTGTGCAGACTCCATGTCCAGAGTAGACAGGAGACACATAACACCTTTAGACACAATGGACTAAGACTCCACTAAAACCTGACTAGAGTGAACCAAGGAAGCAATGGGCAGGTGCCAGTGCAAGAGTAGATATAAAAATATAAAGAACAACAAGGTACCACCAGAAGAAGCTGATGTCTCTACAACACCAAGACCTGAACAGAGCAATGAAGAGGAAACAGAAGAAAACAATACAAACACCCTTATGAAGATTATAGAAGCCTTAAAAGAGGATATGAAAAAGTAACTTAAAGAAATAGAAGAAGAAACAAATAAAAAATTGGAAGAGATGAACAAATTCTTGAATGAAAACAAAGAAAACCAAGAAAGAGAAATCCAATAAATGAAAGAATGATTCCAGGAACTGAAAATTGAAATAGAAACAATAAAGAAGGCAAAGGATGAAAATGAAGCAAAGGATGAAATAGAGAATCTGAAGAAATGATCTGGTACTACAGATACAAGCATAAGCAACAGAATCCATGAAAGCTCAACTATGCCCAGTACACAGAAGAATCTACTTCTGCTACCTGCAGATCAAGATGTAGGACACTCAATTTACTCTGCAGCACCATGTCTCCCTGCATGTCAACATATCCCACCATGATGATAATGGACTAAACCTCTGAAACTTTAAGCCAGCTCAATTAATTGTTTTGCTTTATGAAAGTTTTTATAGCCATAGTGTCTCGTCACAGCCACAGGAAACCCTAACTAAAACACGGGAGTTCTCTATTTGACACTGATCATTTTCCATGTGTTTAAAGATTAGTGACTCATATCCTCTCATTGCTTCATGTAAAGAAATTTTTATTTTAACCATTAATGTCAGTTTTTTGCTGTAGTTAACATTTACGTTTGTTTTTTTTCTATTTGTGCTCCCCATTGTGTCTGTTGCTAGAGTTCTGATATGCATCTCTCCAATCAAGATACAAAGAGCATCATTAATCCTCAATTTCCCCTTTTGATATGTATTTTCCAAAGCAACAATTGACAATGCTAAGTGAATCTGTGCCAAGATCACAAGTATTCTGTCTAGTCTTCTATGTCATTCTACTGAGCTGGTGGTGCCAGTGGTACACTGTTGATGGCTGTGTCGTTGTGATAGTTCTTGAAAGTAGACAAAGCTTCCAATTTAATTTTTTTATAAAAACTTTGCTTTATATCTCTAACAAAATCATCTTTGTTTCCCCTTTAAGATTTATTTTTTAATACTTTTAAAATTTTTATCAAAACTGCTAGAAGTTTTAGGCTTTTATTGCTTAAAGAAGACTTCAGATAATGACTTCAGACAAAAAAAATAGTGATATAAATTAAAGAACTATCCAATTAAATAGACAAAGATTTCCTAATTAAAAAATATAGGAAATATGTGGGAATTTCCTCAGCTTTTAATTAACTGAAACAAGAAACATTCAATTTTTTTCTTTTCTCAAATTTAAAATAGAGCACAAATCTGACTTGGTTATAATCAATCAAAAAAGACTTTTTAAATCAGTGCTACCTTTCAGCATAGCAATAGGTTTGTACAATTATTCAAGAATGATTTCTTTAAAATTACTCAAATATTAGCCTTCTAGGGAATTGATTTTCTCATTGTCATATGGCCTTAAGCTACTAAAGTCAAATAAATAAGATAGCTCTTAAAATACTTTAGAATGAGGGCCTTGCTGAGCCTATAAACCAAATTTATGACACACAAAAGAAAATTCTAAAGTTAGGTAATCAATGATTAAAACAATCCTGAATTTTTAACATAATTTATTAGTAGTGATAACAGTTGAAACCATAGTTCTGAAAAAATCTACTTTCTAAAAATATGGTAACATCTTCTAACTAAATATATAAAAATCATAATTATAATGTTGGTTATTTAATATCCTTAAGGATATTCAGAGTAATCATAATCATTCCAAGTTTCTTACATCTGCATCACACTTATCCCTCCAATAGGATCAAGTAATTATATTTCTGTTTTCATCTAAATATTGAAGCATTTATTCCAGTGATAAAAGATTATTAATATAAAAAATAAGCAGGATCAGAATTATATTATACTAAGGAAAGAGAAAATAGTGGTTGCAATTAACTACATAAAATATAGAGAGCAAATATAAAATCTATACAATAGAATTAGATAATGGGAATAAGTTCTAATGCTCCACAGCACAAGAGTGACTATAGTTTTCCATTCATTATTCATTTTGTGAAAATTTTGAAGAGTTCAAAGTCTCTGAATGCAAATATAGGATAAAGAAATAAAAATGCTAATTGTTTGCACTTAATTTTTACAGATTATCATACTATATTACATTAATATGTATAAATATTATGTCAGTTTGCAAGAGGAAAAAATGTACACCCAAATGTACAGCCATGCATAATTACTCATACCAGTCATTTTGCTTAAGAGAAACAAACAGTGTCACAAGAATGGAAAAAAAATAGTATTTGCTCAATAAGATATTTTGCAGCATTAAAATTAATGTACTACTATCTTTATTAAAAATGCAAAATGGGAGTAGTAACCTGTTGTAAAATAAAAGACAAAAGTGTAACATTAATTATTTGAAGATCTCAATTTATTTAGTGAAATAGTTAACTTTAAAAGCTAGAAATTGTAAGTCAACAAGTCAGTAAAATCCTCTACCTCAGGAAATGGACTATGACACAAATCCATCAAGAAGTGGGACATTTGGTTGTCCAGGACTTCTGAAAATCAAACTGGTAGAGAATGGAGAGATTGTTCTGTGACTAAGGGCACTAACTATTCTTGCAGATGATTCAAATCCAGTTTTCAGCAACACATGGTGGTTCACAACTTCCTGTAATACCAATTTCAGGAGATGATACACTCTATTCTGGCCTCCACAGGTGTGTTCATATGCATGGTACACATACACAAATACAGAAAAATCCATGATCCGTATGAAGTGATAAAATTGAGTGAATAAATAATCTTTACAACGAATACTCAAAATTTCTCTAAAAATGCCAAATTATGTTAACAATATAATGTTATAAATTGATCATCTTTGTCAGGACTCTTACTCTTTTTTTTTTGTTCTTTGAAAGTTAATATTGAATTTTATTTGCCTCACAGGCATGATCTAATGGATCCTGGTCCTTGCTTATTTACTTATTGGTAGAAATCACACATATCCATAAGCTGCTGAGGCATCTTTTATTAAAGATGTTACCTAAAGCTCATTCTGTCCCTTCCTTTATTAGGAGTGATATTACTGGCTCATTAATGTACAGGGACCTACTACTAAGAGGGATTCTGCCAGTGTATGGGACAATGCTGATCATGTCAGAGAATTGGATTTTTAGACTCAAATGCCAGGTATCTCTTAGAAAGAGGTAGTTATATAGAACAGGAAGGTCTGTCATTATATTAGAAAATATTGCTTTAGTTTTATAAAGTATTTTACATACTGTTCAATGAATATCACAGAATATGGACTGTCTCTGTGATAACATAGTAAATATACCTTACTATTTACCCTTTTAATTTTATGCAGAATATACACAGAATCAGATTATTTGAACTTAAAAGATTTTTTGTTTCTTTCTTTAGAGAATGTTTTGTTAGGTAGTATGAGTTGGCCTGGCACCCACTATGTGTTCTAGGCTTATCTCCTACTGCAGCAATCCTCCTGCTTCAGCTTTATAAATGTAGGGCTTACCTGCTTGCATACCATACACAATGTCTGGCACTTACACATTATATGAGGAAAAATGAATTTCTCCACTGTTGCAAAG
This sequence comes from Sigmodon hispidus, assembly GCA_004025045.1. NCBI lineage: Eukaryota > Metazoa > Chordata > Mammalia > Rodentia > Cricetidae > Sigmodon > Sigmodon hispidus. The sequence goes on along the minus strand of PVIH01009712.1, from coordinate 23,202 downwards.
CTAGAAATGATGCAAGCATATTAAGACTGTGTCTGTTGCCTTCCTTCAGCAAATCTCACTGTGAGTTTTAATTCCTGTCCTGTTACTAATGATTTGAGTTATAATAAAGTTAAGGGAGAAAACTGAAATAAGCTTTCATTGAGCTGTAACGGCTATCAATTCACATTGTTTATGGCTACTCCTCACTCACCAAATCAAAATGCAAAACATTTGTGGTGTGTGACTCTAGATATTGCATGAATATCACTATTATTGTTGACTTCCCTTTTGCATTCATGTTCTTGACAAATGAAAGCATTAGGACTCTGAAGCCAACAAAAAGCCTATTTATTATTTTGCCATATATAGATATACCTTTGTGTAGAAGGTGAACTAAAGTGCACCATCTGGATTTAGATAATTATTTTAAAACATTTCTCTTTTGTGATCGCTATCTACTTTCCTTAGTTGTACAGTGTGTTTATTTTAACTACACAGTGCATTCAAAGCAGACTGCCATGCAGAGACTTGAAAGACTCCACAGGATCAGACAGAACTGAAGATGGGTGTATTGAATGATAAAAGCAAAGCATAGCAAAATGAAATAATTTTAGCTTCACATTTTCTAACCCTCTAGCCTTTCATAGAAAGTCAAATGGCTTAAAATATTTTAAGACATCTAGGATTATAAATAACCACACAGGGAATTTCAAATATGTAAAGCAAACAAAACCAGGCAGTCTTTTATTTAATTTTGTAAGGCATTATAGTATGGTATAAAAAGAAAGCAATAACTATGTTTTATAATTTCGAGTAAGAATAGCATCTTTAAATGTCCCTCTCCGCCTCTTTTTTTATTACATGGATCTTGAGAATGGAGTGTTAAATTTACCCTTTATTTCTTAAACTGCACATGTAGATGAAGTAAAGTCAGTTCTTCAAATTATTCTTTAATGTTTACAGACAATTTGGTCTTTTATTAGACATGCAGCCTTAGACAATTCTGAAATCCCATTCTTAGTCTGTTTGTCTCTAAAGCAACACCTACAGGAGTACTTCTCTAAGTAAAAACCATTAGTTCATGCCAAACACCTTAGAACTGCCTACTTCATTTTAAGTTATAAATAAATGTAATATTTAGTTTCTTATATATATTAAACTTATTTTGGACATTTTAAATATAGATAATACATTTGTGATTATTAAAACCTTTTCATTTATTTTTGGTAACTTACTGAGTAGTAAGTTGTGCATGTCTAGCAATTATCATTAGTACTGATGACTTACCAGTTCTAATTATAAGATTAAAATTTAGATTGATTTTAAAGACTGCCAATTCTCAAGGATAGGAGTTGATTGTTGGCTTCACTGACAAAATACTTTTTAATTCCAAGAATTATTTATAAATATGTGCAGATGGTGTGCACATCATACTATACTCTCAAAGGTGATTCAAAGGTGATACTGAGGCAGGCCTATATACAAAGGATGCTCTATCTATCAAAGTGTCCCTGTTTGTGATGGCCTGTGAGAAAGGAAGCTAATATGTCTTTCTCACAGGGTATTGCATTGAACAGTACAATCTTGTAAACTCACTTTCACCATATTTGTATTATTTAAAAATTACACACAAATATATTATAGTTGATGTGAATGTAAAACATTAATAACACTGATTTATTCTATTAATATATTAATTTAAATTTAAACAAGCTCATACATTTTCATCAAAGTATTTTGAGAACTTTATATATGTGTAATGTATTTACATATTTTTCTCTCTTCTGTATCCCCTATAAATCCTCCTATGTCCTTTCTACTCCTCCTCCAACTTATGACCATTCCTAATTTATTATTGTGTTACATGAGTGTATGTGTGTGTGTATGTGATATGAACAGACAGGAAATCTACTGATCTCTTTAAGTGCTTCTCATATGCACATGTGTTTATGCCTAATGACTTGGGATTGGATAACCTATCAGATAGCTCATCTCTGGAGAATCCTGATTCTTCCTAAGAAACCAATGATTGCCTATAGCTCTTAATCAAGGGTTGTAACTGTGCAAAAATTTCCCTCATCCAGTTTGACATGGTTTATTGATATGGTTGTTATGCACACATCTTAATTGAGCAACCATTTTGTGAGACTTTCCTAGGTGCGTATAGGTCTTAACAACCTTCCCAGTTCTTCTTCCTCAATGGCCCCTGAGGGACCTACTACTGACATTATCCTATATGATCATAGTTTCTAACTGTATTCTAAATACACAGGTAAGTGTAGTTCACGGTCATCACCAAAGAAATGTGTCTTTTTTCAGCAGATGGAAGCTTATGTAGAGATTTTCAATTAGTCAAAACAGAGAATACATGATAATGGAGAAAAAAGTACAATGTGGGACTCAAAAATGTTTTAATTGATGGTGTTTTAGGCATTACACTTGCATGTCCTATTCATAGCACATTAGTTGGAAAAACTTATGAATAATGAAGTTCTCATGTCTCTTTTATATATAAAGTCTATGTCTAATACATTTATAGGGAAACATAAACAACTTACCAGTATTACTGAAAAGTCAGGAAAAATAGAACCAGACTATATATACATATGTATATATATATATATATATATATATATATATATATATATATGTTTCAGAAGTTTCTTTGTGAAGATATATAGATTAATAAGCCATCTGACTCCTTCTTAACAGTCAACATTTTTTCTAGGTACCTAGGAAAAACAACAACAACAAAGAGTACAACTCACTCTTCACCCAAAGTGTTCACATAGATGACCATTACAGTAGGCCAAAAAGAAGATCCAGGAAAAACAATTTTCAGGAACATATAAAGGAAGAAAAATCTCATAAATCAATAAGAAGTAATAACCAGAAAATGCCTCAGAGAGTTATACTAAAGTCCAAAGCAAATATAAGGTGTCAGGTGTACTGGTAGCTTATGTTTTCAGAAGTTACAACCAAACATAAATGAATTAGTAACTATTGTATTTAGTAATTAGGAGTTCATGACTATGTTATTGGATAGTCTTGGTGTCTTTTATGTTTGACTACACATTTTGTTGAGCTACATAAAATTACACAATGACACAAAGTTATTTCTTAGTCTGAAATGAAAGAATTAAGAACACGAGTCTCTATTTTCATTATGGCATATGCTCTAGCATATGTTAGATCAAACTTAAAGATTTTTATCTAGTAGTGACCAAAATATGAAATTTCTGTGATTTTGGCAATATAGTTTTTCTCAGTTTTTTGTGGTGGTATATTTAATAAAAATAGCCAGAAATATCAAAGGACAGAGTCAGGTCATGAAACTCAGAGAGTGGTTACCCAAGCCATTAATCCCAGCACTTGAGTTGAAAGCCAAAGAGAGTCAGTAGGCAATGGCACCAACCTTCAATCCTAGCTCTAGAAATTTTGAATGAGAAAGTAAAATAGCTGGACAGGGAAAGAAATAGAAGGAGGTGAAGGCAAAAGTTATTTGCTTTTTCCTGTGTGCTGATTTAGTCTGACGACTCACAGAGACAGGACCTACCCTGTGTGGCCTGAAGAATTTCCTGGGTGAGAATTAGCTGTGGTTTGGTCCATGTCTCTCTGATATTTCAGCTTCCTCCCAATATCTGGCTCTAGATTTACTATAATACTAAATAGAATTTGTGAAATACTTTTCTCATTATTTTCTATAACCCAAAAAACATGGTATAGTTACTTATATGTAACCAAGTTGATTACAAAGCATTACTCCTAGACTTATTCAATCCTGAGGTTTCAAGGAATCTAAAGAAAGAACTTCTAGTCTGAAGACTTTTATAACATAAATTATTTCATACTATGCTTTGAAATGGTCTTTCTGTATGCTGTGAATATGTGTTGCTTTCATTGTTTGATAAATAAAGTTGTTTTGGCCAATAGCCAGGCAGAATAAAGTTAGGCTATACATTCAAACTAAATTCAAATGAAGAAGGACAGAGTCATGGTAGAAACTGTGAGCCACCCAACCAGTAATCCACATGTAATACATCGATCAATACAAATAAGTTAAGTGTAAGAATTATTTAGTAATGATCCTGACTATTGGCTAAACATTTATGATTAATATAAATCCTTATATTACATTGGAACAATCATGGATAATGTTTCTGAAATTTCCATAAAGCATTAGTCAGAATCTGTTTTAAAAATAACTGTTAACTGTGTAGGACCCACTCATATGGGAACAAATAAGCATTATGGAATAAGACAAGGCTAAAACATCATTTTGTGTGTTTATTGCTCTTTTACTGTTTTTTATAAGTGACTTAGAAAATTTATCTCCATGGCATTTCTTCATGATTGCTATGTTAAAGATACAGCTCTAGACTACATGCATTGCCTCAGATTAACTATGTATAACCATTTTGAAATTTTTTTCTTCTTTATTTTGTATTTATCAAAAAAACAGTAAAAAGAATTTAAAAATGCGGAAGAGTTAACAATAACTATACAGAGGATAATAATCATAAGCATGGCTTATCAAGGGTGGAAATGCAAATAAGATTGCTACACATATATTTTCTTTGTGTTCAGCTTTCCCTCTGAATTTTTTTTCCCATCCCTGTATATCCTTATTGAAGGTCTCTTCCCCCTCCCACCACATCTGATCATTTTTCTTCTCTGCAACTCCCCATCCCCTCCCTTGGCAGGGAGCAGGCAGTCCTATGGTCACACTGGCCCAATAATGCTTGGATCAGTCTTCACTCCCGACCAAATCGGGCCAAATCCAGTTTTGTCCCCCCTCCCTCTAGAGTGAGTCAGGTGTTCCTATAGATGGACTGGGGTTTGAAGGGTCAGTCCAGGGTGTTTCTGATCCCAAGCTGTTCAGTGGTTGTGGTTTGCTGCTTGGGCATGTTTGGCTTTTTTTCTTGTTTGTTTGTTTAGAGACCACTAGTGAGTGAGTACATCCCCTGATTATCTCTATGAGTTTGTGAGACTTCGCTCAGGAGGATATTCTCCAAATCCATCCATTTGCCTATGAATTTTAGGATATCATTTTTTCTTACTGCTGAGTAGTATTCCATTGTGTAGATGTACCACAGTTTGTTAATCCATTCTTCATGATTGCTGTGTTAAAGACACAGCTCAAGACTACATGCATTGCCTCAGATTAACTATGTATAACCATTTTGAAATTTTTGCTACTAAGATTTTTACTGGTAAAATACATTCATCAAAGATTTCAGAACTGAGATATGTAAGACAATATGCATATTCTCAACAACTAATTCATTCTCATGGGAAAACTTTTTCATCAGTGGCACAAATATAAATGAAGATCTAACTTTTCCTCTGCTATTCTAAAGTATTTTCAAAAACATGTGGGAGTAGAGAGTTGCCTGTAGTACCTATTCTAGTTTGTATTTTAATTGTGAATATTACAGGGTAAGTATATAAACAAACATTTTAATAACAGAATTAAATCAACTTGATGCCTTGACTCTCTACTATAATGAGACTATTTCAGATTGAACTAATTTCTTCAGTGGGAAACAAAGTCACAAAATGTCAAATAATACAGACTTTCTTTTAATCCATTTATTTATTAGGAAAACTAAAGATTTCATGTAATATGCAAAAATAAGAGATGGCTACTTTTGAAGCCACTATCATTTTGTAAAGTGTGAACGAACTCAAAGCTAACACAAATAAATATGAAGATAGAGTGTTGCAATGGGTAGAATATTATACAAGCAAATGGATGAATTATTTTTCTCTCAAAAACTTCCACTCAAACAACCAGAGAAAACTCAAATATTTGACAGGCGAAGGGAAAACATTGCCTTTTTTAAGTACAGCTCAGAAGACACAACTTGACTAAGTCAACACTGATCTTTTAACTCCTCAATGTCTTCTCATTCATCTACATTTGTCTATTTATCTGTCTATCCATCTATCTATCTATCTATTTATATTACAATTATCATTATTATCATGAATAATTTGTGGCTATGGAGAATTCACAAAGGTTTTCAAATAGATTTAGTGCTGCATTTAAAGGGATTTATTATTTCATGAAGTGAAACATACAGAATGATGCAGGTTGAAATTTTCCTTTCAAGTCATTACCATTATTGCCTCAGGAAAAGGTTACCTTGAATTGTGATTAGATTCAATTGTCAAATACTAACTAGTTTTTTGGAAATATAAGGTACTGTTGAAAATTTTCTCTATTTTATGAATTAACTAATTGCACTTGGATTTTTATTCATAAACTTTCTGTGCTGGATAATCTTGGTGTATTATTTTTATTTTCATGAGGCCTATGCTGCCCACAGAAGCTAATTCAGAGGAAAAATGAATAAAAAGCAAAAATTGATGTTATTTCAACACAGAAGCTTTAATTTAAAAGAAAGTTTCATGGTATCAGTATTGATCTCTATATATGTTTCATGTCCTTTAAATTGTCTCATACTACTATTTCATAGCATTTAATGATTTAAAAATATTTATTATACTGTATCTCATCTGGTCTTCATGACCATAAAATCATTCGACAGTTTTTAGTTTAGATTGACAGAAGTATGGTCAAAATTTTAGCCTAATATGCCTGTGACAGGTCCTACAAATCAGGACTGATGCTCTCTTACTCCATGAGCTTGGTTTTCTGAATTATCCTACTACTCATAAAGTAAATACTGAGAGATTAAAGAGCTTCAGAATGAAAGATTTCTATCTTTTGAGTTTTCTCAAATTTGTGTAGTGAATTGAGAATTTTGTCACTTGAAAATATAATCACAGAATCAACTGAAAATATATTCACATTCTAATTTTACAAAGATTGGGACATTTCTTTGTGCAGATTATATTTGTAATGTGAAATAAAAATTCAGGGTCCATTTTCCTGGAATTATCAAAAATCTTAAAAGTAAATGCCAATGATATTTATGTAAGCTTTACAAGTGTTAGGCATTTTAGAGATGAACTAAACCAGAGATGAATAAATACAGTAAAAAATTTCAAATAAGACTCTTCAGTTAGAAAAAGAAGCTGTTAAGAATAATCTTTCTAAGATAAAAGACACAGAGGACCGCCTATGCTAGAGAGGTTGCAGAGCAAGGGTAACACTCCTCCATTGTTGGTAGGAGTATAACCTTGTTCAGCCACTCTGGAATGCAGTATGGTGGTTTCTCAGAAAACTGGCAATCTCCCCAAGGATCCAGCAATACTACTACTGGGCATATAACCTAAAGATGCACATTCGCACTCCAAAGGCATTAGCTCAACTATGTTCATAGAAGCATTATTCATAATAGCAAGACCCAGGAAACAACCTAGAAACCTTGAAACAACCTAGATGCCCCTCAACTGAAGAATGGATTAACAAACTTTAGTACATTTACACAATGGAGAACTACTCAGCAGTAAGAAAAAATGATATCCTAAAATTTGCAGGCAAGTGGATGGATTTGGAGAATATCCTCCTGAGTGAGGTATCACAAACCCAGAAAGATAAGCATGGGATATACTCAGTCATTAGTGGACTTAAAACAAAAAGCAAAGCATGTCCAAGGTGCAAACCACAATCACTGAACAGCTTGGGATCTGAAACACATTGGACCGGTACCTTGGAGCCCATTTCCTCCAGAGGAACACTTGACCCAGTCTTGATGTTGAGGTGAGGAAAGTGGATCTGCCTGGAGTGAATCCTAAAGTAAGCCACCTTGGGACCTTGGGACCTCCTGCCCTTTCTGGAGAGGAGATAAGGAGATGAGAAGAAGAGAGAGTGACTGGGAGGGGAAAGAGGGGGATGGGAGATTGAACAAGGTGATACATGGAGAAAAAATAAGATTTATTCATAATAAAAAAAGAATTATCTTTTCAAACAAAGCCATATCACCTGTTATTGCTCAACATAGATCTAAACTATATTTAACACCCAAAGATATGTCAAGATATGTTTGTTTTACTGATACACTAAGTAAGGCAAAGCCTTTAAAAGATGTATGTGACCTGATCAAAATTAATGAATTTTTGAAAGTTTTTTTTTTTAAGTATTTTTAATGTTGAAGAAGGATCAATCAGCTAAGTTCATGTTGGATATTTGTATACTATGTGAAGGTGTATTGTGGTTGGTGTAATAAAAAGCTGAATAGCCAATAGGCATAGTATATATGCTTTTGATACCTGGAATATTTATTATAATAAGAAACAGATTTGCTTCCTTCTTTTTTAAAAACTTTTTAGTTGGTCTATAATTTACACCTGTAGGTAATCACAATTACATACTACCTTGTTTAGACCTCTCCTCACAATACTATTGTTCTGACATTATATCCTACAATTCCCTATATACTAGCTCTTTGAGGAGTGTTCCTATCATACCACAATCTCATGGTCTTTGAATTTGATTTTTTTCCACTATAGAACATACTCCTCTTATATAACCACAGAGAGCCTTCCTTGAAAGCCCACATTGTAATAACCAGCTCCTCATTCACACCATTTGCCCCATTTCCATAGACTGTATTCCACCACAGAATTTATAAATCAATTTATATCTCCTTTCTATGACATTGTATTTTTTAAAAATAAACAAATAATTTATTTATTTTACACCTTAGTAGCAGTTTCCGTTCCGTTCTATCTTTCCAGTTCCTCCCCCTCAGCCCTCTCTGTCCCAAACTTCCAATTAACCCCTCCCATTTATGTTTAGGAAAGAGCAGGAATCTCACAAGTTTCAACAAAACATGGCATATCTAGGTGAAGTAAGACTAAGCACTTCCACATGTAATAAGGCCTAGCAAGGAGACCCAATATGATTAGAATTCCAAAAAGAGTCAAAGACAGTTTATGTACCCAGCCTTATGAGTCCCACAAGAGGGCCAAGATACACATCTGTACCATATATACAGATTGCCTAGGTCAGTTCCATGCAGGCTCCCTCTTTGTTGGTTAAATCTCTGTGAGCCTCAATGACCCCAATTTGGTTGATTGAGTTTTCTGTGTTGTCCTTGACCTCTCTGGCTTCTACAATTCTTTCTCTCCCACTTCTTCATGATTCCCTCAACTCCTGTAACAAGGCAAGACTTCGAGTGGAAGAAGTGGGAAATTAACATAGCCACATACCCTTCGACCTACAATCTGCCCTGCCTGTGAGATGTGCTGAAGTAAGTGTGGCCTAGAGACTGAGGGAGTGGCCAATCAACAACAGGTTTTGCCTAAAACTCATGCCAGAAAGGTAAGCTGATTCATAACATTGCCTAGAACAACAGGACCCACAGGCTAAATGACTCAGAGATCTAGGAAAGAACTAAACATGACTGAAGGAAAAAAGTACCAATGTAATGATATCTAATGATATTCTGCTATACACATAGATTGGAGTTTAGCCCAATTGTCATCAGGGAGGATTCATCCAGCAACTGATGGAAACAGATACAGACCCACAGCCAGACATTAGGTGGAGATTGTATCATGTATCAGTATTCGTCACTAGAATAAAAGAACATCTCCAAGAAAGTACTGACTTGGAGAAGATTTGCACAGAGGTGATTACAAAAATAGATGATGTTTCTTTTCAGACTAATTTCCTCCTAGTATATTAAACTTTCTTCTCAATTCTTCTTCATCCCTTGATTCATTTATATTATTCATCACATTCTTTCAGTATGGGAAAAGCAACACAGTATTCTGTTTATGACTCGTGCTAAACACAGCAGAATAGTTAGAGTGGCCTGTAAAGGCAGCATTTTAACTCTTGAGAGTCATGACATCTTAGTAAATTTGTTTGTCTTACAAAATAACTATACATGTGCTTCTCAACTTAACAGACACTCCTGTGACAAGATATAAAATATGTTAGATAAAAAAAAATCCAGGCTTAGAAATGATAAAGGTCTCAACTCTAAAACACATGACACATTTTATCAAAAATTTCTGTTCTTGTAGTAACAGTCTGTGTTTCATTTTAATATAGGATGACCAAGTAATATTACCTCCAGATCCAAAGCTTGATGAGGCTTTCTGTTTCTACTGGTCTAATAATACTTGAGTGCTTTGAGTAACATCCGAGAAACTCAAATTTGTTCATGTTACTAATTTAATTCATGTAATTCACATTTTTTCATAATTTATACTTTCTATTGTTATTGTTGTCTAATTCATGGTCTGTGAGCTAAAATGTTGATATATTAAAACTGACCCAAATTAATATTTAATGTTGAGCTTGCTGGTAAATTTTGACATATCTATATGTTATCTTTCTACTACAATAGTTAAGACAGAACAACTCCATCTTGCCTAAAGTCTTCCATTTGTGAATCACCCACTGCATCAGTAAACAGCCCCTGGAGATCACTGCCCACACTTTAGTCACTAAAATTTTACTTTTTCCAGATGTCACATGAATAATTTATTTTTTGAGTCCAGCTTTTTATTATTTGTGTATGGTAGTAATCTGTTTTAATTTACTTCTTTCTAGTTAATGTTTTTTATTATAAGTGTATGCCATTATATATTGAGCTCTTCCTCAGCTGATTAATACTTGTGTCTATGGAAATTATTTCTCATTCAAATCACAAGATAGAGGTATTTGTAAGGGCATAGATTGTCTTTTTCTTTTAAAACAAATGGCTAGAAGTTTTATTGGAGAACCCTCTTGTAAGTGTATTTTAATTTGACACACATGAAACTTTAAAATTGTTTCCCAAAGTATTTATTCTTTTGTTACATCCCTATCCACAATGTGTGATACTTTCAGTTTATATTTTCACGAGAACTTGCACTTTATGATTTTTAATTTTATAGCTATTCTTTTTAAATGTGTAGTATAGCAAGATTGGTTCTTCAAGTGCTTTTCTTTAATGATTAGTGATGATTGACATCTTTTCAAGGTTATATATGTCATCAGTATCTAACCATTGCTGATGTGACTATGCAAATATGTTGGTCATTTATAAAACCAGGGTTTTGTCCTTTGAGTCTAGAAACACTGTTTCTTATTCCTACCTAAATGAAAGATGTTTATCAGCTATGTTTTGCAAATCTTTTATTTGTGCATATTGCTTATATTTTTGTTTTCAATTTTAATTTTAAAAAAAGTATAATTATTTTAAACATTTGTAAGAGATGTTTAATTAAGGAAGTCACAATAAATTATCTGGTATTTATTCTGAATATTTTATGGCCTCAGATTTTAAATCTATGTTTTTTTTTTTAATTTATCTCTTGTTCTCATCTTTCTCGGTTTGCTTAATACACCATCTTTTATTTAATGGATTATTCCTCTCCTTCATATTACTCTGACACCATACTTGGTCTCATTCTTCATCAACCAAGCTAAGTAATCGGCCATTAGCAAATTTTATTTAAAAATAGTCATTCGTTTTGCACCTGGGTTCATTTGTTGTAGTTCTTTTGTATGCCAATGTTTTATTCTTTCTTTTTTCACATAAACACTATGGAATTATATTACTATAGTATTAAACCATGCTGCCATTATTTTGAAAATTATGAGTCCTAGATGGGGTCATACATGTGGATGCATGGGATTTTCCTTAGTACCATGTTTCTCTCTAACCCCATAATAGCTCCCTCTATCATAATATCTCTTTCAATGGTCTTCTCTATCTCTCCCCATCTCAATCACTCATGTTCCAATGTTTCAGGATGTTCCCCCTACCAGTTTACCTGGGAGATCTTAACTATTTCTGCTTCCTGGGGCCCTCAATGATGTCTGTGCCTTTTAGGGGTCTATTGTTTTTTTTTTACTCAGCTTCTCCAGAGTTGTTAATTGTAGTGTGGTTATTCTTTGCTTTGCCTCTAGTATCTACTTATTAGTAAGTACATTATTTGTCTTTTTGTGTCTGGGTTATCTCATGTGGATAATTTTTTTTTCTAGTTTCATCCACTTGCCTGAAAATTTCAGGATGTCATTGTTTACTGCTGAGTAATACTTCATGAAAAATAGTGGAATGGGTGCCTGTTATTACTCCAATGCTATCATAGAACCTACATCCAGTGACTGTTGAAAGCAGATGCAGTGATCCACAGCTAAGCACTGGGCTGAGCTCCTGAAGTTCAGCTGAAGACAGGGAAGAGGGACCATATGAGCAAGGTGGAGTGAGAGGGGCAAGATCATGATGGGAAACCCACAGAAACAGCTGACCAGAGGTAGTGTGAGCTTACTGATTCTAGACTCACAGCTGAGAAACCTGCATGGGACCATACCAAGCTGTTTAAATATAGGTTACAGTTGTGTAACTTGGTCTGTTTGTGGAGCCCCTGGTAGTGGGACCAGGACTTATCCCAGGTATATGAACTGACTTTTGGGTGTCATTCCTTATGGTGGGAAACCTTGTTGAGTCTTAATGCAAGGGTCCTACCTCAACTTGGTATACCAAACTTTGTTGATTTTTCCAAGGGAAGCCTTATTTTTTCTGAGGATTAGATGGGGATAGGAAGGATGGAAGAAGAGGAGGGAGGGGGAACTGGGGTTGGTATGTAAAATGAAAACAAAATGTTTTAACTAAAAGAAAAGTATTTGATTGTTATAATTTCTTAGGTTTTAAGCATATGCATTTAGAGAACCCAAAAGCCTATCAACACCTGATCTTTGACAAAGAGGCCCAAAACATTCAATGGAAAAAAGATAGTATATTTAGCAAATGGTGTTGGCATAGCTGGATGGAAGTATGTAGAAAAAATGCAAATAGATCTGAGCCTGTCACCCTGCACAAAACTCAAATCCAAGTGGATCAAAGACCTCAACATAAACCCAGCCACTTTGAACTTGATAGAAAGGAAAGTGGGAAATACACTTCTTCAAATTGGCACAGGTGACCACTTCCTAAATATAATACCAGTGGCACAGACACTAAGACCAACAATCAATAAGTGGGATCTCCTGAAGTTAGGAAGCTTCTGTAAAGCCAAGGACACTGTCAATAGGACAAAACAGCCTACAGAATGGGAAAAGATTTTCACAAACCCTACAAGTGATAGAGGACTGATTTCTAAGATAGATACCATTTTCTTTTAAAATGAAAATTTATTGTAAATAAGAGCCAATTTGAATGAAATTGACATTATTATAATTTTGATATCTTTGTTCTTTTAATGCACATATATACCTCAATTTTTCATCTCCTTTTTCCCCCTTGAACCTTCATGGTTTTAAGAATACAAGATTTGTGAATAATTTATTATTTAATATTGATTAACTTCTTTTTAATGATCTTACAAATCTGAATTACTTATAAATACTGAGTTACTCACATGATTTTTGACTCTGACCAACAAGAACACGCTAACCATCATATGCATTCCAGAACATTCTAAGAGAATTCATTGTCTTCAGCTAATTTACTCACTCTTCCAGTGATGCAGTAACTTATGCTCTGACTTAAATGAGATTATGAAGAGCTGACAATGAATAAGTACTCTTATAGATGAGGAAGAGGAGTACCCCTTCATTTGTACTTGAAGGCTAGCCCACACATGGGTGGAAGGGTAACTGTAGAAAAGACAGAGAGACACTACTGTTCTATATACATCCTCCAGTACCCAGCTTAAATGAAAGTCTTATTTCTTAAAAACTGAGAATGATTTTGATTATCATTTAGGTTTGCTGACAACACAGTGAGATGGACTCTGAGAATTTGGGGGCTCTGAGCTTTTAAGTGACACTTTTATTACCCATTTCTGCCCCATCTTGCCATCTTTGTAATGAATTCAACTATTTTTATTTAATAAAAGTCAAAATTACACAAACAAAATTATGTTAATACAGCATGAAGTGAAAGTATATTCACCATTCTTGAGATTCTAAATATAGGCACCTAAACATGAATATTCATAACATAATTAACTAGGTTACATATTCTATTTGTTCTGAAAACTGATGGAGATAAATGAAACTGCCTTGCATATAAATTTGTTTGACTACTTGCTTCAATAGTCTGTTGCATTCAAGTCTTTAAAAGGATGATTAATGTAGCTTTTGCATAGAATGAACATTACCTAAGCTGATCGAGGTACACATGAGAGATTGAATCCATCGCTCCATTTACAAGTAAAACAGAGAAAAATAGGAATCTTAAAATAAAAACAAACAAAAAGCACAATGGTGATGGATACCTTAAAATGGGAAGTCTTTCATGACTGTCAAATATATAAACTCAATGATATATTTCCAAAGCCAAGGAACCAAAATAGCTTCATTCTGATGCATAGTAGAGTTGAGAATCAATTTAACCAAAAGTCAAGCAAAGGGACATCATTTTCATTATTTATGGCAAAAAGAAAAAAATTCAGGGGCATTTTAACTTTGGGATTTCACATTGTTTTGTTATCTTCTGTTGCCCTGACAACACAGCTAAGTCAATCCCTTTGCAGGAAGTCAAATTGGATGCTGTTTTTAGAAGATTTATCCCAATGTCATTTGATTCTGTTGGTTCTGGGCCCCTGTTAAGGCCCATAGATCATAGTGGGAAGAATGGGATAGTGCAGAGTTGGAAGATAGGTAAGAGAACATAAGAAGCCAGGCCACAAGATCCACTTGTCCATGACCCCACTCTACCTATTCCTTCTACCTCCATAGCATCCATGATTAGACTAAGACTTGAACACAGGAGTCTTGGCAAAATGGTATAGATTCAAAATAAAATACTTCTTACTGAGGAGAGAAAAAACTAAAATGTGCATTTAATTGCCAGTAGCAAAACAATGATTTTAACTTCATACTTGTAAATCATTAAATGATATTCTTAAATTATTTTTCTATAAACTATATAGTAACTATTATACTTCATTTTAAGATAACTATAAATTTGTATACTTTGTATTTCACCTTCATACTTTGAAATTTGAATCTAATTATTATGTACATTATTGTTGGTCTTTTGTCTACCATGTCAAGTCTTTCAACCTCCCTCCCCCCACAAGTTAATATCAGCTACAGCTATGGAAGAAGATTCATCTTGATGAATACAATCCAGTTACTTCTGCCACTTACAACAAGCATAAAATGAGACTGCGGTTTCAAGTGTCTTTACAATCATGGCATGAACACTTTACCAGAGTGACATTACTGACCTTTGTAAGGTCGCAGTGTAACTAGCAGTGATCTCATAGCTCTCAGGACTACTGAATTTCAGCATATCACATTCTCATTTTAAAATGATTGTAAAGCATTTTCCTAAATAGGTTTAAAGATTATTTTAATTGGAAATCCAGTAAAATAAATTAGAACTCTAAATACGTTTATTGGAATTTGGAATTTATAATAATGACTTGGCTCAAGCTTTCGTCTAAAATTAGAAGGCCTTTTCAAATAGAATATTTGAATTCTGTTTCATTCAGCTGCAATCCACTTTTACTTTAAAAAGGAAAATTAAAAACTGATCTATTTTTTTAATTCCTTCCAGATTGAATAGTGTTAATATATTCAACTACAAGAAACATATTGAATTTTTCTGTTTTTGTGATCCAAATTACCTTCCTGATTCTATTTGTTTTTTTAATGACATAACAAATTGTAGGTTTCATATGGCATTTTTATACATATGTTGCTCTTTCTCTCTCTATTCACCCCTAGGGCTCTGCCTTTACCCTTGTATCCACTTGTATCATGGGCCCCATTTTCTATTTCATGTCACATGTATTATTCTTCTTTGCCTCCTTAAATCTCATCCCCCCTGCCACACACACACACATTGTGGTCCCTTTTGTAGTTTCATGGCTTTTACCATTCACTTCCACAGAAATATATGTTAATACAAATTCAAAGCTAGCACCACACATGAAGGAGAACATGTGACATTTTTCTCTCTGAGTCTGTGTTACTCTATAATAATTTCAAGATCTACTCTTTTTCCTGCCAACTTAATTTCATTTTTCCTTATGTCTGAATTAAATTCTCTTATGTGTATGTAGCACAATTTTATTGTTCATTCATCAATGATGAACATCATGAATGAGTCTACTCCCTGTGAATAATAGGAAACAATAAATGAGGCTATGAAAGCATTTCACAGGTAGACTTAGAGCATTTGGGCAAGTACCCAAGAACTGTATAGCAAAATCTTGTGACATATCAATATTTAGGTGTTTTTGAAATAAATTATTTCATACTTACTTCCACTGTAGCTATACAGTATACATCCTCAGTGACTAAGCGTTCCCCTTTCTCCACATCCTAGCCAGTATTAGTTGTCATTTGTTTTCTGTAGAATAGACACTTTAAATACAGTGTGGTAGAAACTCAAACAGTCTTCATTTACATTTCCCTTATGGGTGAAGATGTTGAAGTTTCTTTGAAAATTATTGTCCACTGGTGCAATGTTGCTATTGAGCATAGCTGCCTTCAAAACTATTTTCAAACTAGGAAAGCTTTCGGTGGAAAAAAAATAAAAAAAAAAAATAATCAAAGCAGAACATGATAACAAAGACTTAAAATAGGATGTAAAAATTTAAAATAATTCATTTCCTCTTCTGTGTTCCTATATGTATTTTGTACATTTATTAATTACTATATCACAATGATTTGAGCTGAGTAGTTTTTCATTGAGCATTATATGAATATAGGCATTAAATGTAGTGTGTTTAATGAATGAGCTAATGTTCTATTGCTTTCCATAAAAGATGCTATTCAATGAATTTGTTTTCATTTGATGGTTTTGGAAGATGGTACTAGTTAATGGTATATGTACTTAACCCCATAGTTATAACTGTCTATATGGCATAAACCTGATATTATTTGTGATGAGGGGACCTCATCTGAAGTATTAATTACATTAATCAGGCTGGCTTATGTTCAAGTAAGTCTGTGAGACATTTTCTTAATTAACTAATTGGTGTAGGAGAATCCAACTTATTGTGGGCAGAACTATCCCTAGGCATTTGGGATGCAATCAAGGGGTCTCAAGACACTAAGCACCTTTCATCTATTGTCTTTTTTTTTGGTTCCTGGCCTGAATTCCCTTGATAATTGACAGATCTCAAAATTTCTTCCTCAAATTTCTGTTCCTAAAAATCTGTTGTTGTAGAAAAATCGAATGCAAAGTAAGATACCCAAGTACAGTTAGAAAGATCGTAGTGGTATATGAATTAGTTAGATATTTTATGTTAATTGTTGTCTTTGTATTTTAGTATAGAGAGCACTTGAAACATAATTTGCAAGCATTATTGCTTAGGTTCAAAGGAAAAATATGAGTTGATTTAAAATAAAATCAGGAAAAAATACAAAGAAAATAATATTTGAGAAGGGATAGAAAACTCAAGTCCCACAGTGAAGCATCTTGGGGACCTTTGAACAGAGTAGGTTTCCTAATAAATGTATTGTTATGTGCTTTTAAAAGCTGAGTTCTTTGTGTCATTTTGAGATGGGGTATGTGATTTAAATTTTTCATTAAAGACTGACATTTTTGCTTTTTAAAAATACTTCTTTGAGCACCCAGAGTGGCGATACAGGTTGTACCAACACTTGTAGGTTGACGCACAGGAACAAGAGTTCAAGGTCAATTTCAGATACATAAGTCCTGGCCCATTTGTTCCATGTAAAATGCCATTTCTAAAATCAAACAAAGAAAGAAAAAAATCAGGTACAAATATTTCTTGCAAGCGAAGCTAAATGAATAAGGGAGAGAATAGGGTTCTGAACTGAAGGTGACTATGGGGGTATTAGGGGTTGGACAGAAACTCTTCCATTTGATGAGTGGACACGAACTGAAGGTGACTATGGGGGTATTAAGGGTTGGACAGAAACTCTTCCATTTGATGAGTGGACACGAACTGAAGGTGACTATGGGGGTATTAAGCGTTGGACAGAAACTCTTCCATTTGATGAGTGGACACGAACTGAAGGTGACTATGGGGGTATTAAGCGTTGGACAGAAACTCTTCCATTTGATGAGTGGACACGAACTGAAGGTGACTATGGGGGTATTAAGGGTTGGACAGAAACTCTTCCATTTGATGAGTGGACACTCACTGTTTCATTCACTTGTCCATTCATCACACTGCATACTTGCAGACCCAAATCATTTATTTTATACTTCTGTTTCTTCGGAATGCCTGCACATTCCTGTTAAAATATCTGAAAATAGACTAAAGCAGAAGTTTTTTATATTCTTGCATTTCATGACACCACTTTTACTGTATGGCATATAGAATAAAATGTTTTAATTCTCAGGTTGAGTGTAAGAGTTTATAATTTTTACTGTTTTTCTTGGCATCTGTCTCATTTCATTCTGAAAATTATACTTAACACAAAATCTTTCAATACTAAGTGAATGATGTCATAGGTCAATGTCCCCTCCCCATATGTCATTGGAAGACTTGGCAAGGAAAAAATAGAAGTAATTCTAGAAGTTTTTCTTTTATTTCTACAGGCTTTAAGAAATCAGAGAGAGAAGTAGCACACTTAGGTACAGAGCAGGGATTTATGTAACTTCTCCTACTTGGTGAGAAATAATTATAGAGCATACAATCAGCTTTGAACTGGGAGGGTGAACACATTCTTTCTTATGCCTTTGATCTCTTTATTCATATTCTCTCACCCTTCTGTATCTCAGTGTCCTTGGTGGTGAAACATTTATCCACATGATTTCTGAAGCTCAATTTTATCTTCAGATTTGCCTGGTTCTATCACAGTTAACTCCTACACTTTGGACAGGAAAAAGACAGAACACCAGCTTTCATTAGTCTCTCCCATACCAGTTAAGAAAAAAGGGATTCTTAAGACAATTGGGTTGCTGCTGACTCTTTTACTGACCCTCCTGTTTCTTTTCATAATATTTTATCTTCATAGATGACAGCACCCATGAGTTTTCATCAGTTTGTATGAAATTAAAAAGAATCCACACAGCAGAGAAGACGCTAACCATTAAGAGCACAGTTGTGCAAACTACTTGTGAAAGGACATCTCCATTGCAATTGCTCAAAATTATAGACAATGTGAATAGCTGAAACATGGTATCCTTTAGAGCAGTCTTTTCAAGTCAATTTTCAAGTAAAACTCCAAATGGCTCCAGATTACAGCCAGACAGCCACCTCCACCCCATCTCTGATGACAATTCAAGACAGCTGCTAAATTTAACATGCCTTTACTGGAACCCTGGGCTTTGTGAACAATAGCAGTCTGTGTGCTGCCAATCCCCAGGATGCACTCAACTTTTGAATTTCTGCACAGCAGCCCTGCTGATCCTTAATCCTTGTGAATACAGCATTGACACATGGCCAAGAATTTCAGAGGATTCATTTTTAAAAGGAAAAATAGGAACAAAAGGAAAGGAAAAGCTCAATCCAACATGTTAAGACACATCCTGGGAGGCAACAAAGCCAGAGGACAGGGATAAGGCAGTAAATACAAGCAGTCCTCAGCCTACAGATGGTTCTTGTTCTGAAGGTTCCTTTACAGGCCTGTCATTTGGCAAAAGGAAGGAATGTATTTTTCTATAGAAGCAGCATTTTCTTTCTTGTCATGGTGACTTTGCTGTTGCTGTGATAAAACACTGGAAACAAGGCAAATGACAAGAAGAAAGAGCTTAACTGGCCTTCAGTACAGAGGGCTAAGAGACCATCATGGCAGGGAGGTGTGTCAACAAGTGAAATGCATGGTGGTAGGGGCAAGAAGCTGAGCCTGACAAACCTACACACTCAACCTCATGAAGGAGGGAGGGAGGGAGAGAGAGAGAGGGAGAGAGAGAGACAGAGAGAGAGAGAGAGAGAGAGAGAGAGAGAGAGAGAGAGAGAGAGAGAGAGAGAGAGAAGAGAGAGATCTGAAAGTAGAATGAAGCTATAGCCTGCCCTTCCCTGGTGTTCACAGGGATTCCCTAAGGTTCTGAGTAGTCTAAGTTTCAATATGTGATAACAAGCTGTACCTGTGACAAGGCTCTTAAGAGAACCAGATTTTAAAGAAGGGTGTATTACCACCTGGTTTCAATGTGTGGCAATTAGACTGTGTTATCTTTGGGTGTGTAGTGGCACAGGGGATCCTGGCAAGTTTGCACAGTCAATAGCTGCTCATTTCACAGTGGCACTGGAAGCACTCAGCACTTAATTATCAATTACTTATTTCACCTTCAGAAGTTAAAGGACTTGAGTTTCGGAGTTTGACTTTGTGAACTGAGTCTGGTGAGTTTCTGCAAAGCAAAATCACTAGGTAAGCAAAAGTAGATTCTTTCCTTATGAGAGACCTGACTTCACTAGTGTTCTTCAGCATTAGGAATCATTCTAACTTGGGATCTGCTATCCAACCTAGCATGCTGGGAACGATTTCTTTTCTATTAACATTCTCCACAGGATCACAGAAGATGTGTTCCTCCTGTGTTTCAAAGTCTCCTGTCCAACCTCCCACAAAGTTCTTTTTGACATAGTTTCAGCTACTAAATAATGAGACCATCTGGGCATTGGCCTAATTTCCATGTGTCCTTTTCCAGGTTTCCATCAGTGATTAAGATCTTCCCAATCTTTAGCTCCTACCATCTAACTAGTCACTGTAAAAGTGACCTTGACCCATCAAAGTTTTTAAGACAGATAATAGAAACAGGTTCTGTATAGATAAAAACAGCACAGGATAAGTAAGTAATCATCAGGGCTCAGTGTTTTTGACTCAAGTCTTGTAGTAATTCAGGGCTTTGGCAGTATAACCTCTTCAGGTGACTTCCTCTTAAGTCCTGACTCCTTAGTCTTAGCACTTATCCTTCATAAAGGACACCAGAAGCAGCGTGTACTATTTTTCTTTTAAATTTTACCATTTCTGCCATTTTATTCCTTTCTGCTAGGGCCAAGAATAGCCTTGGAGCATACCTCTTGTGCCATAATCCCAGAATTGGCCATCTTTGAAAATTCTAGGGAACTTTTCTGCTACAAGAAAATAGATTGGAGGTCAGAGGTCCCTGCCTATGCTCTTTTTCTCATTTTTACCCCATTTAAACTCAGTACAGGAAGACAAAGGCACAGATAAGAGAAAATAATGGAATTCAGGGTTTACAAAGACCAAATTAAAGTGTAGCTGCTTCATTTCAGAAGAAATCTTGATTTCTGGGGCTTGGCATAGTGAGCAGGCTGGAGGTCACTTTTGCTGCTCTTTCTTTTCTGGATGAATCTCTCATTGAAAGATGAAAACACATTTTTCTGAATAATTATTATCACACAAGAGACATGATAAAGTTTCAGGAAAGAGAATTTCTCACCACCATGCTCAGTTTGTAAGGGTGGAGACAAGAAAGAGCCACAATGCCAGTTAAGCTTTAAGGACCTGGATTTATTCTGGGGCCAGGGCCCAGGTCTGTGAGTGAACTTCCACAGCAGCCAATGGATTCAAAGGTTGGTTTCACACCATAAAACTCCAATGGCTGCTGCATCTTACTCCTTTGCCCAATCCTAGAACATCAAGGTGTGTCACATCTTGATTAAGTAGGTTTTTCTTCAAAAACCCTTGCTCATTGGGGCAATGGTCTCTTCGGTCTCTTCCCCTGCTTCTGCTGTGCAGAGCTAGGTGATTGACCGGGGTTTTCATTCTCTGTAGGTAGCAATAAAATCCCCACTTATAACAACGTGTCCAGCCTCCCTGGTGGAAATTCTTACACGCGGGCATAACATATCATCTTGGCAGCATGCAGAACTGCTTTGAGTTAGTATAGACACATTCTGCTAATCTCCCTACAAAATACAAGAGAATAAATACATTTCTTTTCATGGATCAACTTAAACTAAAAAAAAGGCTCATTTGCTCTATGTAAGACCCAGAGTTATAGTAGCACTAATCTATGGTTGTAAATAAAATAATTATTTATAAATCAATTTCAGAGTTACACTGTCTCCATTTAACCATCAAAAACTAATAAAACAACAAAATAATGTAGTTGCTGATTCCACTAGAACTTCTCACTTTCTCAGGCATTTTAAGTAACTCACAGTTAACAGTCAGATGTCAAATGTGAAATGGACCTTAAGTCAAATTAGAGAGCACTTGATGGCACCTGTGCCATCAATGGATGCTATTGATGAAGATGTACTGCCTAGCATGCTGTTTTTGTATTAGTCAGGGTCCATAGGTGATGATGACATCAGTTGACAATTTTCTACTGGAAGTTGAATGACAATAAACAACACACACCTTCACTCTATAAGTTCTGTTATGATGACTAATGCAACACAAACACTAATGAGTATTTTTTCTCACTCACACATAGGACTTTTATTTAAAGCCATTAACTTCTGATTTCACTGGTCTTGCATGTGTTTTCAAAATCTACTCAATGGTGATCATTGCACTATGAAATCTTTTACAAATGGTGGACAGAATCTCTGGAGGCCCAGTGTTATCTACTACAAGTGAAGCCAGTTAGTCTTCAATGCCTAAGCAGATATTGTAAAAGAGACTTAAGTTAGGCCTAATGTAGTGTGACATGACACCTTTTCTTTTATCAGTTGTTTAAACAAAATAGCAATGTGGAATATAGGGACATGAATGACAGACATTATCATGTAGAATTTACTGTCACCTTTCAGGAACCATAAGCTTTCACATTCTATACCATTGTTGTTGCCAGGACATTATTGTGTACCTTTACATACCAAATGTTTCTGGGAAGTCAGCCTGTCGTACTTTGCCTATCTCAAGTCTAGGGTTGAAGTATGCTACTCTTTTGCCAACCATACTTGCCACTGGAAATCTTGATTTTTCAAGGTCTTTACTGTAGCTTTTTCTTAACTATTCATGACAACAGGCTGTTGAAAGGTCCCTGGGTGAGTTAATAATTTTTATCTTCAATATACTCCAAATCCATCCATTTGCCTGCAAATTTTAGGATATCATTTTTTCTTACTGCTGAGTAGTATTCCATTGTGTAGATGTACCTCAGTTTGTTAATCCATTCTTCAGTTGAGGGACATCTACGTTGTTTCCAGGTTCTTGCTATTACAAATAACGCTGCTATGAACATAACTGAACTAATACCTTTGGAGTGTGAATGTGTCTCTTTAGGGTATACACCCAGAAGTGGTATTGCTGGGTCCTTGGAGAGATTGATTCTCAATTTTCTGAGAAACCACCATATTGCATTCCAAAGTGGCTGAACAAGCTTACACTCCCACCAACAATGGAGGAGTGTTCCCCTTGCTCTGCATCCTCTCCAACATAGGCTGTCATCTGTGCCTTTTATCTTAGCCAATCTAACAGGTGTTAGGTGGTATCTCAAAGTTGTTTTGATTTGCATTTCT
>PVIH01009711.1:0-80350 GCA_004025045.1 Sigmodon hispidus | reverse complement strand
TCTCTTCTGGAGTTACCATATTGCCCTTTGTATTATTATGTAATTTCTTGCACTGACATTTGCCCATGGCTTCAGTGGTTCACGATTAGATGGGTCCTGGTCAGTTGTGGCACTTTGGTTTGTGTGTCTCCTGTCACCTCTCTGGTCAGGGTTTGATTCTGTCTTTCAGAGACCCCTGCAGTTGTTGGTTCGCTCAGTTTGAGGTCGTAGTGGGGATCCTTGCAGATTCCCTCAGCAGCAGGAGCTGTGTGTGTGGCCAGGTGCAGAGTTCAGCTGCTCCTGCTCCAGAGTGCGCTGGGACGCTGCAGAGAGCACCGGTCCCGGTGACGGAACCGCAATCATCATCTTTTTTATTTAATAAAGATCAATTTATTGCATAGGCAAAATATAAATCATTTTATAAAAAAAATATAAATTGAAGTCAGAAAATTAAAAATACAAGATTGTCTTTCTAGAAATATAGTGATGACAATGTATTTGAACATTAGAAATATTTTAAAGAAACTGCCAATAAGGAAGTACAAACTATAATCTTAGAGAACAGGTTTTATTATTATTATTATGAATAAAGTCAGTTTCTGTGTGTATTCTTATTCAAGCTCCCTTCCCCCTCCCACCCTTCAGAGGCAATGATCATCTCAATGTGACCTCCTTGAGAATTGTTTTATTTTCTATCTTGTGCAACACTGGGAAAATGTAAAATTATGTATATCCTGGCAAGGAACATATATGAGAAGTACAGTTTACATAAACCCAACATCTCAATCAAAATGAGAACTAGCAGTCATATTCAACTTAGCAAGTG
Organism: Sigmodon hispidus; assembly: GCA_004025045.1. NCBI lineage: Eukaryota > Metazoa > Chordata > Mammalia > Rodentia > Cricetidae > Sigmodon > Sigmodon hispidus. The sequence continues at coordinate 79,545 of PVIH01009711.1, read as the reverse complement.
TTTTAGTTTGCTACTATTACGTGATAAAATACTAATAAAAAATTGGTTTATTGATTAATAAACATTTTTAGACTATGGCAAGGCAGCTTATAATCATATGGGAAATCTGAGTTTAGGTAAAAAAGAAAGAGGATGGAGTCAGACAAACACCCTACAGAATCCTGCCCAAAGAAGCAAGATGTAAAAGTACCAGTAAACTTCTAACCACATGACAAGACATAGATTAAAAAGAATGAGTTTGGGAATGCTTTGTTTTTTGTTTAAAGTCCAGTAATGAGTGAGTACATCCCTGGTTTATCTTTCTGGGTTTGTGATACCTTGCTCAGGAAGATATTCTCCATATCCATCCATTTGCCTGCAAATTTTAGGATATCATGTTTTTCTTACTGCTGAGTAGTACTCCATTGTGTGGATGTACCACCACCACAAACACTGGAAAACATGGGATCTGAAGCACCTTGGACCAGTACCTTGGAGCCCATTCCCTCCAGAGGAACACCTGACCCAGTCTTGATGTTGGGGTAAGGAAAGTGAATCTACCTGGAATGTATGCTCAATTAAGCCACCTTGGGACCTTGTGACCTCCTACCCTTCCTGGGGAGAAGTTAAGGAGATAGTCAGAAGAGAGAGTGACTGGAAAGGGTGGAAGGGGGAAGGGAGTTGAACAAGGGGATACATGGATTAAAAAATGAGACTTTATGCATAATAAAAAAGAAAAAGAAAAAAAAAAGAATGAGTTAAGTTGTAAGAGCTAGTTGGTAATGAGTCAAACAGTTTATAATTAACATAGGCCTTTCTGTGATTATTCAGTATAAAGCACTTGTGGGCAGGTCTGAACTTTGGGACTAGGCCAGGCCAGAAACTTCTGCATACATTAACCAAAGTAACTTATAGAAGCAAGTGTTGATTTGGAACTAGAGATCCAGAGGGATTCACAGCCAAGGAACATGGCTGCAGGAAGGAAGACAGGGCAACAGAAAGAGGAAGCTAACTTCTGAGGGCTCTTACTTGGAAAGCAAACATGAAGCAGAGAGTGCACTGGAAATGCTGGCTTTTGAAGCCCTAAATTCCAACCAATAAAGTATTTCCTTCAAGAAGGCCAAACAATCTGAATCACTCAAATGGTATCAAGAACAAGTTATCAAGTAATGAGATGCCCACAGGAAGAGAGCTATCCCGTTCAAACCACCGGAATGAAACTCTTACTCTTCAATCTCCACAAATGTAAAACCCAGAGGCTAATTAAAATATTTAAAATGTCACTATTCAGTTCACTTTTAGTTTCTCTTGGAAACCTATCACTTCTGAAATGTCACGTTTCCTTCTAATATTTTCTTTATTCTTTTTACTATACATGCAGCTTTAACAAACTATTTTAATAAGATGCCAAGACCCTAGGATCTCTACTGCAGACAAAGACTTCATAACAGCAATGCATTTGTGTTCATGAAGCAAAAATAAATGAAAACTGTTGTTTACCTGTATTCAGTATTATTTACTCTTTTTATACCATATGAGACATGCATAAATGGATTATGTGCCCAAATTCAAAAATTTTTACCCAACATTTAAACCTGAGTAGATAAATCCATAAATCTCCATTAGATTTTTGTGATTCTGTATATGCATGTGTGGATGTATATGTGCGTGTGTGGTATGTGTTTTGGAGATAATATATAAATACGATAAATTACAATTTTCTAATGTTAACAAAAAATATGCCAAAGTCTGTATAAATGTCTCAGGTATAAGAGAAAAGTTGGGGTAAACTTGAGTTAGGTCACTATTACCCAAGTCTCATGCTCTATAACTGCTAAAACATAAGGTCACTGCTATTTTCCAGGCTCAACAGACATATGGACTCAATGGTGAAATGTCTACACACACACACACACACACACACACACACACATGTGCCTGTTAAAATATAAGCATAAAATATTAGTGATTACAATGAGTAGAGAAGCTTCTTCTACTGTATTATAAAACATTTTATTGTGTGAATAATTAAACACATTCTCTTGATACACTAGTCATTTTATAGGTGCATATCTTTTGATTACAACTGCTACTTTCTCAATTTTCTCAATTCCAAATTGTTTTTATTTTAATTTTCTAACAAAAGAAAACTATGTGAAACTACAAGTTTCTTGATTTTTGCCTTGTGGTGTTATAGCTTTCTGTTCTTGGGAATTCTCATTGTGAATTTTCCCAAGATTTTTGGAGAAGATGCTTTTGTAGGTTTTGAAGATAACTCACATAATTATGATGCCATAAGGCAAGCTGAACATTTCCTCACAAATGCTGCAGTCTGAGGAGATAAAGGATAGCAATGAATAAATGTGGAGCTCACAGTAAAAAGACCCTTTCTAAGGAGAAGTTTGAACTGTTGTAGCACTTATGCTCCTTGTGTGGAGGATGGTCATGCAGGTAAAAGAAAAATATTAAATTCATGGAAGTAAGTCATTGTTGCCTGATTTCAGAAAAGTGTAAACAACACCTCAGCAACATAGAGACACATCATGGTATTTGAGCAAGTTAAAAGTATTAATTAATCACTTTAATTAATTTGCATATAAATACATAAACATATATAAACATTTAGACTCATATATACACATGCAGATATACATGTTTACATATATACTTATATGTTGGTATGATAGATGCACTCATACTTTAGAGATCTCAGAATATTGCCTGCTATATTTATCATCATTCTTCTCCCCAGTCCATGAGTCACATAGGATATAGAAGATATGGAAATTATTATTTTTGAAAACATCATTGTCTTAGTTCTAGTTTATTGCTGTAATGAAACACCATGACTGCATAAACTCTTATGAGGGAAAACATTCAATTGGGGGTGGCTTACACTACAAAGGTATAATACATTATACTCATCTCAATAAGCATGGGATCACACGACCAGAAAAAAGAACTGAAAGATTTACACCAGCATGTGCAGGACACATAAGGAGAAAGTGATTCTGCTCATGGTACGAGTGTCTGAAACCTAAATGCTCACTCCTATTGACACTCTTCTCCCCAACAACTACACCTACTACAAAAAAGCCACATCACCTAATTGTGGCACACTGTTAGAGACTCTAGGGAGTGTTTTCATCCTAATCCCCAGTATCATTTAGCAATAATAATTTTATTTAACTTCCACCAAACATTCTGTAGGACAAAGCCTTGTGTTAGTGTCTATGAACTGAGTCATTTTTAAGCAATGATAATATTGTGGATTTGATCAGGCATGACAGATAAATCCCATCAAATGCTTAGCATTTGTGAAAAAACAAAATGACAAGGTATCCACAAAAACAAATATTTTAAGATTAGTAAAGAGTAAACAAATCACTAACCATCTCTTTGGAAATTCTCTCATGAGTGTCTGTATGGATGGCAGTCTGCCTTCCTCAATTATGGTGAGAGTCACTTTAGGATTCCAGTATTGTCCTTCACATAATTTCTGTGAAAAATTATGTTCTCACTTAGTTCTCTTACTAACTTGTTGAATGTTTAAATAACAGTGAATATTAAATTCTTTTAAAATATTTTATCACAGAAATAAAATTCTGAAGTTTGAGTCATATATTTCTGTGCCTCTCATTAATTTTAGCCAAAAGCCAAACCCAAGAGCTGGCTGGAGGAAATATGTCTATGGATATGACCATCTCAATTCCCTACACTCTAATTGTCCAGTTCTTTCATGAACCCATATTTATTTCACATCTACCTTTATTAAATCACTGCCTCTGAGATTATTCAATTTTATAATTAAAAAAATCTAGACTGTCTTGCTTAGGCAAAAGCATTGTTAAAGGCTATATAGTAATCTTTCATCTTCATAAAATATATTTAAAAGCTAGTTAATATTGTCTGAGATATTTCAAATAAATTACTTGTCAATGGAAATATATATTTATTTCCCAGCACCCTATTAACAATATGCTTATTTTCTGGACTGTATGCTACACATGAGCAAGATTACCATGTCAAATATATGATGATTACTACTCATTCCTTGAGTTTTACAGAAAAAAATCTAGTAACCATCCCAACTTTTCTAAAACAAATATTTCTCTGTTAGTGTCAGACAGTCATCTTGACAATGAAATGATAAAAGAAGAAAGGAAATTGTTTTGGTTATTTATTATGATAGCTTTTCTACAGACAGAAAGCTCAAAATAAGTAGTCATAACAGAAGTAAATAAAAGTCTGTGTCAGAGGAACTGTAATGAGAAGAGGTTGCCTTGAGGAAACAGTTCTTAAGACACATAACATATCCCATGGGGGAAAACAAGAAAATGGAAATATTGTTGGGGTCCCTAGAAGAATAAAATTCTAATAGTGACTGAGAATGTCATGTTTGGGAAGGATATTGGTAGCAATGAAGGGAAAAGTAATAGAAGACCATTGCCCAAAGTGCTTGAGGCACAGAAGTGTGATTCACAGCACCTAGGGATATGTGAATTAAATAAATCCCCAATATTTCAAATTGGAGAAAAAATGGGTTAAGGAAGAAAATATATTTGGAAGTTAAGAAAAAATAGAATAAAAGAAGAAAGTATAAATGGCTAGCCAAAAGAAAAAGTACAAATCTCCCTCACCCCTCCCAGTTGTGTCTCTGCACCTGTGTGTGCCTTTGCACTAGAACAAAATGATGGGCACAGTAGTTTTTCAAATGTGTGAATCTATAATGATAGATGCTTGTCTTCTCCCACACAGGATATGTTCAGTGTCATTGACCAAAAAGGAAAAACAAACAGAGGACTCTTTAGAAAGTCAGGCTCTATAACACACTGAGCCCTTAAAGAAAAAATTCAGTTCTGGAGAAGAAGTTGAGGGAAATGTGTCCTTGTTCCGGCACATGTTCTACAGGTAGAGAATGTTCTAGCACCATTTCTCTACATGAGAGAGAGATGAGGCATGAGAAATTATCTTTCTAAAGATAAACATATAATGATAGTTCCCTTCAACACGATGACCTGCATAAAGTCGGCAAGTCTGACAAGCTAACTGTCCTAACTGAAGACTTCCTGAAGGGAGCAAGCCTACTCATATTTCAAATCATCCTATTGATTTTACCTCTGACCACACTTTGTGCTGTGAAGTAATTTTGTTTAATTACTTATATAACAGTGAAAGTTATGATAGGGGTAAAAGTGTAACTTACAAAACACATCTTAAATCATACCTAACAAAATATGACCTTTGTAAATAACAACAATTCAAAATAGCTAGTCTACCTCTGACATGCAATAGTTTTACAGAGAGTTGTACATTGCCTGCCCTCGTTGCACTACATACAGGAAATTGTTTTCTTTCTCTACATAAAGCCTAACAAGTACTTCCACATTTCCCAAATGTGATCTCTTCAATTCTTTGTGAGATCATGATGAATTAACACACTCAAGAACAATCTACCATATTGAACTTGTCATGGACTTTTCTGTAACAGTAGCTCTAGAGCAAATATCACTGGTTTCTTTTAAATAGGCTAGTCCTGAATCTCTCAGTTGATTTCAGAACTGTGGCTTTAGACATCAAGTGATAATGCTCTTGAAAGCAAGTAACCTTAGTAACATCAAGGCAAATGTACCACTTGATCTTTTCTTGACCTTGAAGCTTGCCAAGGGTAGCTTGATGTCACTGTCAGGTATCTGGGTCCACACTATGAGTAACAGCAGTGAATGTTAGTGACAACCAAGTTAACCCCATGCACACATACAACTTTAAAGGTGCAAGAAGACTTTGAGTATTACTTTTTTCTCATTTTTCTATTCTTAGAACTTCAAGCAATGCTTGATCCTTTAGAGCTCAGAAACATAAGTCAACCTTTATTGCACTATGAACATGAAACTTGATCGAGGTGTTTTCTGAACTAGTTAATACTTAGTTGTATTGGGCCATTGAGTAAGAAAAGAAGATATGTGCATTTTAAACCATTAAAAGTAATTTAATTTCTTGTCAAAATAGAGATTCCTCCCATTTTTATTTATTTGCATATTCATTTATTTTTAACTCAGTTTATTTATTTTGAGGATTCTCTGTGTTTGAAACCTACTCTAGCCTTTCACGTAAAGCCTCATTGCATTATTCTGATTTCTGAGTTAGAAGGTGTGTACTGCCATACCTGATCATGCTTTGCAATGTGCCAAGTCTGTGGAAATTGATGTACATGCTATAAAACATCTGAGGTGGAAGGGGAAAAATATAGGCACATGGCTGTACATCAAATAGTTCATTTATTACAACTGAAAGGGATTTTCACATGGTTAAGGTAATGGATATGAAACTGAGAGCTTCTCTCATGAGACATGGGCTACTCCAAGTGTGCCTAAGAGCATGGGTGTATGGGCATATTAGAACTTTGCTTACTAAGAATTCAAAGTACTCATTCAACAAATGAATGAACGAGTATGAGGGATTCTTTGGGTCTGTGTATTTTCACTAGTTGCTACCGTCAAGAAAGAGCCCTTTGACAAGAAGCATAGGTTTATTCAACTTGACAATTTCCAGAATACTGCTCCTCTTGACACAGGTTCTTTGTGAGAAAACTCAAGCTACTGCTATTAGGAGCAATGAATAATAGAGTTAGAGTCAGGATTCAGATATGCAAGTGGGTCTAAACTGACATTTTCAACATAAATGTGTCCTAATAATTTCTCCAACGTATCTAAACCATTATAATTCCTGTTTTTTAACATATGTAATGATTCTCTTAGAAATATCCAAGGAAGCTTACTATGCTTGAATCTCTATTTAAAAGTAAATAGCTTAATTTCCCCAATAAATGATTTCAAGATTAAAAATAATGTGCTGTTCAAAGATGAGATACATTAATCACTTGAGAAACAACAGAAAGGCATAAGGAATATATACTGAGATATATTAGCTTGTATTTACTGTGGTCGTGTTTCTCAGTTCCACCTAGCCCCAAGGTCCACATGAATCTCTCCCACCTGTAGTCCCACAGCTGCTTATAAAATTATTGACTCGGTGGCCTAATATTATTGTAAATGTTAGGCCTATAATTCTATTTATGTTTTGCCACATGGCTTGGTACATTTTTTTATTGCAGTCCTTTCGTCTCGCTTTCTCTTCATCTCCTTGGCATCTACTGCTCTGAGGCCTTTCCTCTTCCTAGAATTCTCCTAGTCTGGTTGCCTCACCTCTGCTTCATGACTCTACAGACAAATCAGCATTTTATTAAACCAGTATGAGCAATAAATCTTTACATAGCAATATCCCACTACAACTATCCACTGAAATGATGGCTTATGCTAAGAGGTTTCTTTTGCTCACATAAATAATGTCATTTCATAAACAGATGACTTTCCCAGTCCTGTGTATATTTGCATGCCTGTAAACCTACCACTAACTTAGACTGTATCATTATAATAACTATGGTTTGGAACATAGCCTCAGTTCATATGTAGGTCTAGCCTGGTCTGAAATACAGTTTGATTTTCTCCATGAGACAAAAGTTTGTGTGTGTATGCCATACCTGTGGGTTATTTCCATCAAAATTATCTTGACATACTTACTATTATCTCACATTCCGAATATCTACATAGATTAGTACATAAAGCTGTTATTTAATTCCATTTTTTTAACCAAAACACATTAGAGAAATCCAGGTTAGGATCAGCTTTGATTTCTATGATAGTTTTCTGTACACTACTCAAAGCAGATTTCTTAGATAAAATAAAGAAGCTTTACAATCCCATTACTAGCCAAGATTCCTCAGCATCTCTGCTTTATCTATAAGAATGCTTCTATAAGCTTATGGCTATGTTTTTTTTTTTTTTGTGCTGTTAGCCCAGCACATTCTAGAATGCCATGGGTATGTTACATGTGAACATATTAAATTATATACTAAATATAACTGGAAAGAATGCTTCAGTGGTGAATAGTTCTGGCTGTTCTTCCTCATGACCCTGATTCTAATCCTAATACCTTAATAATAGTTTGAAACCTTCTAAACTACAATTCCCAGAGTATGTGGCATCTTCCGTGTGGACTCTAGGGGGACCAGGCACATGCGTTATGTAAACATAGAAATGCAGTTCTTAAAATTACACAAGATATCATATTCTAATGTAATTTGTGAAAAATATTTTTGCAATATTTTAGCTATATTCTGGATTTTCTTTGAATTCTGATTATACTTAGAATTACTATCTTCTCCTTTGTATTTACAGATTTTTAAATAACATTGGCAAAACTAACAGACAAATATAAAATCCTAATTTTTTGTTTAGTCTTTTAAAACAGATACCCAAACCAAATTTTTAATCTCCTCAGTAAACTTCACAGTGTGTTACACAGGACTGCTCACTGTTCCCTTTATCACTTCACATAGCTCCAAATCTTCTTCTGTTGAAGGTGAATTTCTTCTCTTCAAGATTAGAATATGATGCCACAAAAAGATACCATGTCTTCTTGTGTTCTGGCTTTGAGATTAGCATCTTAAGTATAACCCAGGAATTGGTGATAGCTCCAGTACATCATTGTAGTTAATCATACTTGAATTATATTCCTCTGTTATAGAATGAGTATTGACCTATATTAGGAAGATATTGGAAGAAGACTGTTAATATGAATTATAAGTAAGTGAATTATTCCTTTCTAAATTGGCTTTGAGATTATAATTTGCCCAAACCAGAGAGATGAATGAAAAGTGATGAAAGAGGTGAGTGTATTGATTCATATTCCAATTTTTTTTAATCTAAGCCTTGGGAGTGACAGTAATACCAAGCTTCTCTGGTCTCCAGTCACACTTGCTGTGCCGATTGATCTTGTGGGCACCAACACTTCATATACAATATATTTTGTTTACAATTTATGGCTTATTCAACAAAATTTTGACTGTCAATTCTGAGACTAATCTTATTTTCCTTTTTAAAACAACATACCTTAGAAAGTTTAATTCACAGTAGAATAGCATAAAATATTAGATCCTTAACTGCAATAACACCCTGAAAAAGACAGAGAACAGCAATTTTTTCTTAACTGGTTAAAAAAAAAAAGGATAAAAATTTATGTTGGAAAAGGGCATAGTTATAGAAAGAGTTCTGGGCTCTGATCAAGGCACACTAGCATGAATTCCCAAAAAATATTAATTTATTGTGAATTTTTTAATATAATCTAATGCCAATATAAGAGATATTTTTGTTATGTGTAAAATAACTAACAAAAGCTTATGAGAAAGCAGGATGTATTTTAGTCAATAGTTTCAAGGGATAAGTTCTACTGGAAAAGTAGACAAATGTTACTCACGATGGGAAGAGCTTACTCACCAAGAACTCTGTTATTTTTAAGAAATAAATACAAGCCTCTTTATTCACTACAAAGCTAGGTGATTATCTAAAATGCATGCATCAATCAAAGCTCATGCTCAGTCCAATCTGAAAACCAAAATAAGTTCCCCACTTTTAAGGGTTATTGATAATTTAGTTGCTGTTATATGTCCTTCTGTTAAAAAAATTTTATTTGTTCAGGTATAAAGCAAAAGTACAAATATATCCTGATCTAATTGGATGCTAAAAATAGCAATATTCATCTGAGTGTGTACTTCCTGAGATTTTGAGAAGAAATAAATTATTTATTTTCCATCTTGTGCAAGACTAGGCAAACATAAAATTATGTATTTTCTGAGAAGGAACATATATGAGGAATACAGCTTATTTAATGCCAGTATCTCAATCAGAATGTTAAATAGCAGTAATATTCAACTTAACGAGTGTTTTAGTTTGCTGCTATTCTATGATAAAACACAGGTAAAAGGAAAAGCTAAGGATGGAAAAATACATATCATAGCATATTTACATTGAACAGTCAATTTAAGAAAGTTCAGGGCCCAGTCTGAAAGTGTGAAGGCACATGGAGGCAAGAATGGATACAAGACCCACAGAGAAGTGCCGCTTCCTGTCTTATATCTCTTATCTTTCTTACCTTGATTCCTTATATAACCCATAATCAATTAGTCAGGGTTGCTACCATCCTAGTTGTCTGAGCTTATAAATTCACTTTCCAATCAAGACAATTTTGTGTATACTTCATTGTACTACAGAACCATCTTAGGCTGTATCTTCTCCATAAAGATTTCCACTTCTCAGATTTTTCCATGATTTGCTACTTCTGGAACCAACATTTTCTATCTTAGTTACTTTTCTATTGCTTTGGTAAAACACCATGACCAAGGTAGCTTACAGGAGAAAGTGCTTATTTGTGACTAGAGATACAGAGGGCTCCACAGCCGAGGAGCATGGCTGTGGGAAGACAAGGCAACTAAAAGCAGAAGCTAACATCTGAGGACTCTTACTTGGAAAGCAAACATGAAGCAGAGAGTGCATTGGAAATCACTACTGAATTTTGAAGTCCTAAATTCCAACCAATGAGGTATTTTCTTCAAGAAGGCTAAACAATCTGAATCACTCAAATGGTAACAAGAACAAGTTATCAAGTAATGAGATGCCCACAGGAAGACAGATATCTGGTTCAAACCACCAGAATGAAACTTCTTTTCATTTAGATCTCCAAGAGTGGAAAACCTCAGTGGGAAGTTTTTCTGTCCCTCCATGGCCTGTGGTTCAAATGTAACTCTTCCATCAGTGGTCTGGCATCCACTTATAAAATAATTTCTCAGAGGCTTATATTCATTACAAACATTTTGGCCTATGGCTCAGGTTCATTAGAACAAGCTCTGATAACTTAACTCAACCTGTTTCTATTAATTTATGTCTTGAAATATGGTTCCATAGAATTACCTGTTCCATTAAGACTTGTTCCCACAGAAGCTGACAGTATCTGCTCTGACTCCACCTTTCTTTTCTCCTTCTCTCTGCTTAGATTTCCTGCTTTGCTGTAAGCTACTTTATCACAGGCTAAAACAACTTTGTCTTTAACCAAAGGAAGAAGCACATATTCACAGCATACAAAAAGATACTACACATCAGAAAACCCAAAGGTTAATCAAGATTCTTCTAATATCACTATTCAGCTCACTCTCTGTTCCTCTATGAAATGACACCTTGCCCTCTAATTGTTCCTTTATTCTTTGTATTATATGTGCAACTTTGACAAACTACTTTACTAAGATGCCAAGAACCTTGGGTTTCTACTCCAGACAGAGACTTCTTGTAATAACAGTATGTTTGCATTCATAAAGTAAAAATAATTGAGAGCTGGTGCTTACCTCCATTCAACATTGCTTACTCTTTTTATTTCATTTTGGTCATTCATAAAAGGATTATGTGCACAAATTCAGGAATTCTTTTGTACTATTTAAGCCTGACTGAAAATACTCACATAGACTTCCATTAAATTTGTCTGATTTTGCATGTGTATGTGTGTGTGTGTGTGTGTGTTTTACAGGATATTTGAATACATAAAAGATTATTTACTGAAAAACATGCATGTATCTGTGGTGTAGCTCAGCCCTAACACACACCTTTAGTCCAATAACTTTGTGCTTGAGTATTGCAAATAGGATTGAATAAAATTATAAATACATTGAAAGGCTGAACAAGCAATCTGTTGACAGAAAAAAGTCATAGAGAGTGGGAAGAGGTTAAGGGACAAACAGGAAGAGATTCATGGACAGTAAAAGGGCACATACATTTCAAGAAGTTTTTGTTTGAGATCACATAGAAGAAAGTCCCTTTCTGGGGTAATGGCAAGAGAGGAAGCAGCTAGATACATTTTCTGCCTTTCGGTGTTGGTAGAATTTTTAACCCCAGAATCTGCCTCTCAAATGTTTATTGATAAAGCAGACTGATAGAGAATCAGCTGAAAACAACACTTAGTACTCCATTATGTAGTATTACCGTGAAGGCAGGGAAATTACAGTGTGGACAAACTACAAGTTGTCAGACTTGACAAGACAACTGGGAAGTCCTTAAGGAGAAAGTTAAGTAAGATAAAAATGAAAAAGTGTTCCCACATTAAGGATGGGCAATATCATAATGTAGGGCATTAAGACCTTGTACAGTTCTACGTTTGATGGCTTGAAAAGAAAATTAGGATATAAAAAGTTAAATGTCTTAACTGATATTAGCATAATATTAATTATAATTACAGTCTGGTAATTCATATTTTATCCTAAATAACAATGGTGGTTTTATGACAAATATAAAAAGTGGACTAATATAATACAAGCTTTACAAAAACTTATGAGGCAGAGCATATACCCACTCACTCTGTAGCAGACAGAGATAAACTCTGACTGCCACAGTCCCCCCAGCTGCTTCTGAGGACATTTGCATGGCTACCCACCTCCAAATGAGCAATTGGATAAGGACCTTCAGGGTACCCTGAAGGACAGACTCAGACCCTGCCCATAGGTGAGGAGGGGTCAGCAGGCCCGGACTTGAAATTCAGTCCCTTGCCCAGAGCAGAAGTAGAGATTGAGCAGACCTTTTCCTCAGAGGTGGCAGGAGGCATACAAGCCCGAATGCCACAACTGACCAGGAACCACTGAAGCCATGGGCAGACACCAGTGCAAAAATTTACATAATAATACAAAGAACAACAAGGTAACTCCAGAAGAAAGTGGCGATCCTACAAATACAAGTCCTGAACTGAAAATGAAGAGGAAACAGAAGGAAGCAACACCAAAAATTCCTTTATGTTGATCATCAAAGCTCTCAAAGATATGAAAAATAGCCTTAAAGAAATAGAAGAAAATATAAACAAAAAATTGGAAGAGATGAACAAATCTATGAAAGAAACATGCCAGGAACTAAAAGTTGAAATAGAAGCAATAAAAAAGGCACAAAATGAGGCAAAGATGGAAATAGAAAATCTGAAGAAAAAAGCTGGAACCACAGATACAAGCATAACAAACAGAGTTCAAGAGATGGGAGATAGAATCTCTGAAGTGGAAGACTCAGTAGCTCAAATAGATAATATCAGTCAAAGAAAATACTAAAACTAAAAAAGCCATAATTAAAAATGTTCAGGAAATCTGGGACACCATGAAAAGACCTAATTTGAGAATAATAGGAATAGAAGAAGGAGAAGAATACCAGCTCAAAGGCACAGATAATGTTTTCAATAAAACCATAGAAGAAAACTTCCCTAACCTGAAGAAGGAAATGCCTATAAAGATACAAGAAGCTTACAGAACACCAAATAGATATGACCCCAAAAAAGTCAGCGTGCCACATTATAATCAAGCCACAAGACATACAGACAAAGAAAAAAATTTAAGAGCTGCAAAAGAAAAGGTCCAACTTACATATAAAGGCAGACCCATCAGAATAACACCTGACTATTGAATGGAAACAATGAAAGCTTGAAGGGCTTGGTCAGAAGTTATACACACGCTAAAAAAGCATGGCTGCCAAACTAGAATATTATACCATGCAAATTTATCAATCACCATATATGGATATTTCATGACAAAATCAGACTGAAAGAATATTTATCTACCAATCCAGCGCTATACAGAGTATTAGAGGGAAAACTCCAACCTAAGAACCCCAGATACACCCATGAAACCACAATCAATAATTCCACAGAAGAATACTCCAGAGAAAGGAAATACAAACAAGTTACCACCAAAATGACAGGAAATATCAATCAATGGTCACTATTTTCCCTCAATATCAATGGACTCAACTATCCCATGAAACATCACACACTATCAAGATGGATACAACAACAGAAGCCATCCTTCTGTTGCCTACAAGAAACACACCTCAACCACAAGGATAGACACAGGCTTAAAATAAAGGGCTGGAAAAAGTTTTTCCAGTCAAATGGTCCTAAGAAACAAGAGGGGGTTGCCATCCTAATATCTAACAAAGTAGACTTTAAGCTAAAAGCAATTAAAAGGGAACAAGATGGTCACTACTTATTCATCACAGGAAAAATTGGTCAAGAGGAGATTTCAATCCTGAATATTTATACCCCTAATATAAGGGCATGTACTTATGTAAAAGAAACACTGCTAAAGCTCAAATCCCACATCAATTCTTACACCCTAATAGTGGGGGACTTCAATACCCCACTTTCAACCCTGGATAGGTCAGCCAGACAGAGACTCGACAGAGAAATAAGGAGTCTATAAGAGGTTATGATGCAAATGGTTTTAATAGATATCTACAGAAGCTTCCTCCCAAACGCAAAGGAATATACCTAATTGTCAGGTCCTCATGGAACTTTCTCCAAAACTGACCACATAATTGGTCATAAAGCAAATATCAACAGATACAAAAAATGGAAATAATCCCTTGCAACATATCAGACCACAAAGGCCTAAACTTAGAGTTCAAAAACATCAAAAATCAAAGAAAGCCTACAAACTCATGAAAACTAAACATCACTCAGCTGAACCATCCCTGGGTCAAGAAAGAAATTAAGAAAAAAAATCAAAGTCTTCCTAGAATTTAATGAAAATGAATTTACAACGTATCCAAACTTGTGGAACACAATGAAAGCAGTCTTAAGAGGAAAATTCATAGCGCTAGATGCCTATATGAAAAACCTAGAGAAATCCCACACTAGAGACCTAACAGCTCAGCTGAAAGCCTTAGAACAATTAGAAGCAAACTCACCTAGAAGGAGTAGACGGCAGGAAATAACCAAACTTAGAGCTAGAAAAAAGCCAAGCATGCCCAAGCTGCAAACTACAAACACTGAACAGCTTGGGATCAGAAACACCCTGGACTGACTCTTCAGATCCCACTCCACCTAAAGGAACACCTGACTCACTCTTGAGGAAGAGGGGAGAAAACTGGATCTGCCAGGAGTGGAGACTGAACTAAGCAATATTGGGTCAGTGGGACCATGGGACTGTCTGCTGCCTCCCCAGAGAGGGGATGGGGAGTTGTGGAGAAGAAAAAATGATCTGATGTAGCAGGAGGGGGAAGGGACCTTGATTAATGAACAACAATCAAGAAGTGGGACCTCCTGAAACTGAGAAGCTTTTGTAATGCCAAAGACACAGTCAATAAGACAAAAGGAGAGCCTACAGAATGTGAAAAGATTTTCACCAACACTACAATTGACAGAGCACTGATCTGTAAAATATATAGAAAACTGAAGAAACTAGAGCTCAAAACCTTGAATAACCCAATCAAAAACTGGGATTTAAAACTAAAAAGGGAATTTCCAGCAGAAGAATTAAGAATGGCTGAAAGGCACAAGAAAAAATGCTCAATATCTTTAGCCATCAGAGAAATGCAAATCAAAATAACTTTGAGATATCACCTTACACCTGTCAAACTGGCTAAGATTAAAGACACAGATGACAGCCTATGCTAGAGAGGATGTGGAGCAGGGATAACACTCCTCCATTGTTGGTGGGAGTGTAATCTTGTTCAGTCACTCTGGAATGCAGTATGGTTCTCAGAAAACTGGGAATCAATCTCCCCAAGGATCCAGCAATACCACTCTTGGGCAATATTGGGCAACCCAAAAGATGCATATTTTCACACCAAAAGTATTACCTCAACTATGTCCATAGCAACATTACTTGTAATAGCAAGAACCTGGAAACAACCTAGATGTCCCTCAACTGAAGAATGTATTAACAAACTGTGGTACATCTATACAATGAAGTAATACTCAGCAGCAAGAAAAAATGATATCCTAAAATTTGCCAGCATGGATGGATTTGGAGAATATCCTCCTAAGCGAGGTATCACAAACCCAGAAAGTTAAGCAGGGGATGTATTCACTCATTAGTGGACTTCAAACAAAATGTAAAGCATACCCAAACTGCAAACTACAACAACTGAACAGCTTGGGAATCTGAAACACCTTGGATTGGCACCTTGGAGCCTATTCCCTCTAGAGGAAAACCTGACTCAGTCTTGATGTTGGGGTGAGGAAAGCATATCTGCCTGGAGTGGATGCTGAACTAAGCCACCTTGGGACCTTAGGACCTCCTGCCCTTGTTGGCAGGAAATAAGGAGATGGGGAGAATAGAGAGTGACTGAGAGGGGCTGGAAGCGGAAGGGAGTCTGAACAAGAGACTACATGAATAAAAAATAAGACTTTATTCAAAATAATAAAGTAAAAAATAAATAAAAAGTTAAAAAAAGAATGTGGTAGCAAAGAAAGGGTTCTGTGCGTTCCTTCATTGAGAAAATAACACAGTTACCTATAATTCCCATCACTAAACTACTCACTCTTTCCCCAAAAGAGACACCATTGCCCAGTGGAGACCAACAAAAGGATCACAACATTTGGCTAACACATGCCTTACTGTGTGTACATCTACACTGCTAGAACAAAATTAAATGGAAAACAAAGTTGGGTCCTGTAGATCAGGGGTTGAAACCACCAAATCAGCACAACATGCTGAATAACAGGACTATTGGTTTTAAGACAAACAGTTAGTGAAGTAAAATCCATTATCTTCTCCAATTAATGGTCGATGTGCAATGGTACAGCTATATACTCATCCAAAAATAAAAACCAACATTAACTGGCAGATAAATGACAAAAAGTTACAAAGATATCTGGTCATAACAGACATGAATGAGAATGGCAAAATCTAGCAAAATTTAGCAAAGAAATCAAATTTTGTGTAGACTATACAGGCAAGACAGAGAAAACATGTGAAAATAATGAAATAATAGGCAAACTAGCATCATATTTAATTAAGCCTGAAATATTAACATTTTAAGGGAACAGATGCAGAATAATAAGAAAGAATGATAGATTACACATTCAAAAATTTAAAATTGTATCTTTAACACTAAAAACATAAGTGAAAATGAAAAAAAAAACAAATTAAAATAGGAGAGCCTTAAAGTAATATGAAAAAGAAAAATGTTTTGGTGTATGTAATCACCCTGTGAACCACAATTTCATTATTTACTGAAAAAAAAAAAAAACTTGTTCTAGCTGTGATGTGGCTCCAGCCCAAGTATACACCTTTAATCCAAGAGGTTTCTGCTTAAATATTGTAAACAGAATTAAATATATAAGTCAATAGAAAGAGAAAGCAATCAGTAGACAGAAAATAAACAAGAAAGAGAAGGTAAGGAGGAGGAAGAAACAGAGAAACTGATTAGAGAAGTTTTTGTTTGAGGGCAGCATCAGAGAAAGCTCTTGGTTTGCTGGCAGTGGGGGAAACAACTGGGTACTTTCTCAGCCTTTCTGAGCTAGCGGCATCTGAATCCTGAGTCTTTATTGATAAAAGAGAACAATAGAAACTTCGTTAAAAAGAAAGCAGGTGGTCAAGCATGAGATTTTAAAATATAGCGGATAAAATTTGAGCACATTTCCTTGTTACAGATCATCAGAGCACTGTTCATTAGTAGTACTTTCTAGCTCTATTTAAAATGTAACCCCCTTGTGTTGGAGATTTATCATGAACAATGCATGTTAATATTTTGTGGTGGGTAGTATCTTTCCAATAATGTTACTCCACATGTGAGAATAGCTCTGATAAGCATTTTCTTCATCATGAATCCTGGCAGATGTATACTTGCAATTTCCCTCTGTCTGCTGTGAAGCTAGGCTTCTCTAGAGCAGTGAACTGGCTTGTCTTATGCCTTTTCTCCATTACATGTCCTTCAGTGGTCAGAGGAGACTGGGAACACAGAATCCCCTATAACGCAGGATTTCTGTTTTCTCTGGATTTCTGTTTACAGTCTTTGGTTTGTTCTTTAATGCTTTCAGTTACTTTTTTACAAAGAATTTTCAAAATCCCAATTCTGTGTAAAAATGGCTTTCATTTGTTCAGAATTTGAGTGAAACCTCCTGGCTTTCATTTTTCATTAATCACTAGTATAACTTGAAATTCTCTTGCTTATCCTTTCCATATGGCACAGATGAAGTGCAGCACTTGGGACAAAATTTACAGCAGCACTCCACATTTAGGGTACATGAAGCCTCTATAGGATGTACATAAGAGTGTCTGTAAGGGCTTCAAGATATCAGGAATTAACATAAATGTGAGAATTTAGAATGTTTGCATTCCCGAAAAGAACCTAAGTTGGTTAGTTTTGTGTCAACCTGCCAAAACTAGAGGGACATTTGTGAAGAGGGACACACAGTTGACAAAATGCCTTCATGGAACTGTCCTGTAGGCAAATCTGTGGTTCAGTTTCTCATCTATTGATTTGCTGTAACCTGCATAGCTTGGGAACTGGATACCTCACTACAGACACATAAACATACATACTGTAAAGACAGGATCCTATGGGAAATTTCTAGCCCCTCCAACATGGGATCCCAGCATGATTATTCAGTATATCACAGGGATGGGAGTTGACTAGTCTGTGCAGATCCTCTTTATAGGTGAGAATTTTTAAGCTCTAATGATCCTAGAGGACAAAGCTTCAGTTGCTAGTCTTTGCAAACACTGAAAAATCTTTTATAAACCCTCAGACTTCCCACAAAAGCTTTGTCATTCCTCTTCATTCCAAGTGCCTCACACTTACATAGATAGCTAAAAACAATCAGCAATTTCTCAGAGATGGGAAAATCAGACATCCTCAGCATTAATCACCTAATAGATTATCCAGTCTCAAATGTTCAGGCCAACACACACACTGAAGAAGTCACAAGTTTGAGGGAAAGTAAGAAGCATGTGGGAAGAGTTGGAGGGAACAATGGGAGGGTTGGAAATGAAGTAAATACACTACTTCTATGAAATTCTCAAAATTTATGAAATATTTTACCATGCACTTGGACTAGTTATAATCGTAAATAGTAAATAAAAGTATTAAAGAACATTGTATATGTCATTTGCTTTTAAGGGTTCTTAAGCTTAAGACTGAATAATGAAAACTTTACAACTCAGGGTTGCAACTTTGAACACAGTCAGTCCCTCCTTAGATTTCCCTGGTGCTCACCTTGAAAAGGACAGCAAGCTTCTTCTGCCTCAGAGAACCACAGTTGATAATCCTCCTCAGCATTCTGGGAGACAAAAGAAACAGAGTCACAAGGAACCCTTCATTGTAGACATTTGAAATACACACTGTCTTTCCCTTTCCATGTCTCTAAAATTAAAATATTGCAACAATCAGAAATTCTACTCTATCTAAGTCAGATTGTCATTGTTAATTCACAATGGTGCCATCAGTGGTCCCTTCTCCCTGCTCCCTTTAAGAATCCACATAGAAGCAAAGGCTCCTGTTTTCTCCATTTTGGTAGAGCATAGCTCTTGCAACCAAAATATTATCTTACTATTACTTGTGATGTGTGTGTGTGTGTGTGTGTGTGTGTGTGTGTGAGAGAGAGAGAGAGAGAGAGAGAGAGAGAGAGAGAGACAGAGACAGAGACAGAGAGAGACAGAGAGAGACAGAGAAACAGAGACAGAGGCTGAATTGAAAATAGGAAATTACTCAGTGCCCTGTCTCCAAGGAAGAGTTTTACAGCTTACCAACATATTTCCATCCAGATAATATCTATCTCAGTGTTACATGCTCACCATGTCTGTGATGACTGAACAAAATGAAACCTAAAGTCCTTGTACCCTTAGAAACACTAAGTAAAATGGTACAGAGGCCTGGATGATTCTTGGAGAATCAAAATCACTTCTGACTTTCACTTAGCAAACAACGATTGTCTGTATATTCAGAAAGCTGATCGCTGAGTATAGACTATATTGTGTATTTGAAACATGCTGTTTGAAAGATTATATAAGGACAGGAAATCCTCATTATAATAATTCCCATTATTACAAAATACTAAGATTACATGCTTTCTTGGAACCAAGGTAAGGAAATTATTTAAAATTCAAGGGCACATTCTCTGTTCCTAGGTAGCTAGTGAGTACTTGCCACTTACTAAAATACCTTAAAATATATAATCTTCAGATAACACCAGCTAATCTCAATTTTCCAAAAACTTTGTAGATCAGGAAATACCAAAATGTTTCTAAAAGCTCAAA
The DNA here is from genome assembly GCA_004025045.1 of Sigmodon hispidus. NCBI lineage: Eukaryota > Metazoa > Chordata > Mammalia > Rodentia > Cricetidae > Sigmodon > Sigmodon hispidus. Next base: position 59,672 of record PVIH01009711.1, on the reverse strand, counting down.
GCAGCAAAGACAAGAATGGAACCTAAGCAGCCAAATATTCAACTACAGCTCAGAAATGCTGAGCCTCTCTGGATTTTCATCTGCCTCCTCAAGATTCTGTTTCGAATAGCTCAGAGAAGTAATTTTCTCATTCATGCAGTCTTGACTCCTTTTTATTAACAGGGTCATCAATCTTTGAACTAGAATTTTACATTTATATTGGGATAAATTGCAACAGTTTGTTTTCAATAAAACTATGACTACCTTGGAAATACATAAAATGTACTATAACATGACTTTATACTCAAATACATGCTCAAAAGATGCCCATGTGTTTCTTCTTCTTTATATCCAGATGTGTCTGGCTATGGCAATAAATTTTAGAGTAATGGAATTACAAGCATGTGCCATCAATCATGAATGCTTTGGTAGATTTTGGATTATATTCACTACAGGAACACAGGACAGAATAGAATCTCAATATAATTATTAGATGAATAAGGAATAAATCCATTTGTAAGAACAACAGAAAATTCTTTCACACATTTTTACACCAGTTGTTTTCAACCTGTGGATCAAAACCCCTTCTGAGGTTAAATGACACTTTCAAAGCAGTCACATATCAGATAACCTGCATATAAAATATTTACAGTATGATTCATAAGAGTAGAAAAACCACGGTTGTGAAGTTGTAAAGAAAATTATTTAATGGTTGGGGATCACCACAACATGAGGAACTGTATTAAAGGTCTGAAGTATTAGGAAGGTTGGAAACCACTCTTTTACAGTAAGGGCTACACATAATGAAATCTTTGATAATCAGTAGAATGTAAATACACACTATTAGTCACAACCAATAATTCCCTGTCTGAGTGAAGTCAACAGTTCTTTTCTGAGTTCCACTGATCAATGAAACACCAGATGCTAAAGATTCGTATTTGAAATTTGAAAATTACGTGATATTTATCATGCTCAGATCATGATGCAGGGTTCTTCTGAATTAGAGTTATTAAAGATACAGAATGGATGAGGGAACATAGGAAGTTGTACCAAGAACTGGTTCAAGATGTGGAACTCAAAGAATATTATAGATGGGCATGGGTGGAAAATCATCAAACTAACTAGCAACTACCAGAGGTGAGAATAAAAATGTCCATTGGGCAATCAGACATGTGAAACACAACAGCAAGGCCTTGGGTAAGTAATTCTTAAAAAATGGTCAGTAGAAGAGCAGCATGGAAGTCACTAAAAAATCTAAGTGGAACAATATTTTTGGAATGAAAGAGGGATAGTGGTTTTAAAAAAAACCAACAAAAAACATAAAATGCCAAATAGGCTGTTATCTGTGTCTTTTATCTTAGCCAATCTGACAGGTGTTAGGTGGTATCTCAAAGTTGTTTTGATTTGCATTTCTCTGATGGCTAAAGATGTTGAGCACTTTTTCAAGTGTCTTTCAGCCATTAAAAAAAAAAAAACTGAAAAACTACTTCCAATGGGTATGTCGTTCAATATTTACTAGTTTTCTTGAAAATCAAGGGATGAAAATCTATAGCTTCACAACTTTGAAGAGGATTAATTAAGAGATCCCCAACCTATGTAGTATATTTACCTACACAGGATGTTTATATATACATACTTCATGTTACTATTCTGATTTTTAAATGTCAATTTCTATACATTCGTATTTACCTAATTTATTATACTACAAACTTCAAAAAAGACTCACATAGCTATAGTAGTTGTTAGTTAGCAAGGGCATATTCCCTGAAGCGAAAAGAACAGGAAAAAAACATGATACTTTTTTCCCACAAATGTAAAACACTTTGGAAAGTTACATGAAAAAGCAGTTCCAATTTAGCTTCATGTGGCATACACATTAAAGCAAATGATTCTTAGAAAATAAATTCATGTTATAAGAAATATTCAAATTTTGGAAAATAGGTGCTGAAGAACAGCAAATAATATTGGAAAAATCAAAGAGTTTCTAAAATATAAGAGTATTTGTAGTTCTTTGCAGGAAATGCAACCTAGACTATCCAGCAAGGTTCTATGTTCAAAGCAGTTAAAACAAATAGATTGAACAAAATGCAAAACCTTTCCCATAACTCTAACAGCTATTTAAAATTCTTAACTTTTTCTCCCACATAGCTTAAAACAAACTTCTCTGACAGTATCAAGTCTGCTTTCTTTAGGGAAGCATCACTAATTTTTTGTTTTGTTTTAGTTACAAACAGTCTTTATTGGTCTCACACTAGGAGGAGTCCGTTGGTCTTGAGGACCTCTTGTGACCTTGCTGATTTTCTTCTCCATGTTCTTTTCTGCCTGTTTCTGTAGCCTCAAGACCCACTTCAGTTGCTTTCATGAGTCCAGTGCTGAAGTTAAGAATTAGATCACATAATCTGGAGTAATCAGGATAAAAACACGATAACCAGTCTACCTTTCAGTGGAGCCTGGAATATAAAGCCTTTCAATAGACTTGAAGTATTTTTTTCTTTCCTTGGCACTGAACATCAAAGATGACTACAGCAGTTGGCAGACCAACTACCGCATCTCCAAGAGTCTGAAGTTGTCAGTTTGGCTATCAGTTCGATGTCAAGGTTCTAAAGCTCATGCCATAACTGACAAAGTGGCATGTGCCTTTCCTTTATTTGTTTACAGTGTTTGGATACTCAAAAAATTGTTTTTTGAGATAATTTTATGTTCATATGAATTTTGAAGGATTTAACAGAGATGCTACTAATATAAATATTTGTGGAAAAGAAGTCTCACTATAGATTCATATCAGCAATCACCTGTATTCACAAGCCCTAATGTTCGGTGATTACTAGATGTGCTGGACTGTTTTCTGTTGCTCACTCTTTTGAAGACTAAAAGGACAAGAGGACTTAGACTTGTCAGTCTGCCCTCTGGTCAGCTTCACCTTGGTTATATCGCCTCACCATGCTAGGGGCATGCTTGAGAAAGCACATAATAAAACAGGAAGCCAGCCACAGTGAAGAGAGGCTAAGTCTTGCTCTCATGCAATTTCCTCAATTATCAAATAAAGTCAAACTCAATCAACTTTAATTCCTTCAGGGGCAACATTCCCACTTAAAGAGTGGCCTTGTCGTGGGTTCTTTCTCCTAAAAGTACCATCATTTCTCATCATTTCCACACTCTATATTGGACAACCAATAATAGCATTTATCAAGGGGAGACATTATTTCTCCTTTATCCAGAGGTCTTTGCAGTCAAGGTTGCCTGTATTAACCAGGGCTCCCTAGAATACAAAATTAATAAAATATATTGTATTATAGAATGATATACAAATATTTATATTGTGTGTGTGTGTGTGTGATTTAAATGACTTACAGGCTGTGGTTGAGCTAGTCCAACAATAGCTATCTACAAACAGAATCTAAGAATCTAGTAGTTGTTCAGTCCATGAGGCTGATGTTTCAGCTAGTCCTCAATAAATGCCTGAATCTCTAAGAAGTAGACTATAATGGCAATAAAGAAATGGACTTGTTAGAGAAGTGAAAGCAAGCAGGCAAAAATACCAGTCTTCCTTCTTTCAGGTCCACATATAGGCTTTTAGCAAAAAGTAAATCCCAGATTAGAAGCAGGTCTTTCTACTTAAAAAGATCTGTGTTTTCCCACCTCAGAAAGGTTTTTTTTTTTTTTCCAGATTAAATTTGTGTCTTCTTACCTCAAAGATCAGGATCAGAAGTGGATTTTCCCATGTCAAACGATCTAAGTAAGCAAAATCACTAATAGGTGTACCCAAGCATTTTTAGGTGATTGTTAATTCTAAACATAGTCAAGTTGACAACCAAGAATAGGCATGACAGGCATAGTGGTAATGATTATCTCCAAGAAGCAGTGTATTTTAGAAGGAACTAAGCACCAGAGAACCCACAGATACTGGAAGTGTGCACCAGGCTTGCACAGGTTTCAAACAGTGTCCTAGCTCATAGGTGGGGGCATAGTCATGGTTCATACTTATAACGATGAAGCTATTGAACTTAACATCATCAGTTTAAAAAGAAAAATCATTGTTCTGCTTTGGAGTGTCATTAGAATATAAAGGACACTCTAGGCCCCATAAAATTACCTGCATGATTTTGTTAGGGGGATGGATATTTTATTTTGATGTTCAGTTTGTGGTGTGTGTGTGTGTGTGTGTGTGTGTGTGTGTGTGTGTGTGTGTGTGTGTGTATTTAAAAAAGAAATAGAGAACATAAATTTAGTTAGGAAGGGAGGCTATGGGAGGCATTGGGAGAAGAAGAAAACAATCAAAATATATTGTATGCAAAACATTTAAAATTTAAGAGTAAAAGAAATAATTTTGTTTTTCAGGTTTCTTTTTCCTCAATTTAAAGTAATTCCTTTTGTATATTTAATTTAATCAATTCAGTGTTTACATTTTCTTGGAACATTTGCTGCTGCCGGACACTTCTCCAAGTCAAAAGGCTGAATCAGCAGGCAAGCATCAAACAATAGTCAGGGGCAGCACATAGCCTCTCTTCACTCTGTTTTGTCATGTGCTTTCTCAATCATGACTCAAAATGCTCATTTCAAAATTAGTTTTGTTTTTTGTTTCAGGAGAATAATTTAAAAATACGTAGAAATAGTAGCCAAAATTCTCCAGCCATACAGTTTAATTAATTTTAAGTGACTTAGATAAAATTCTGTTCCTTATAATAAATACTAATTCCTCAACCCAGAGCACTTGTTGCCTTCATTGTTTTGAAAACATTTTTATTTTAGTTTTTCAGATTATAATTAATTACATTTCTTCTGTTCCCCTTTTTTATTCCAAACATTCCCATATACTTTATCCCACTCTTCCAATTTGATGGCCTCTTTTTTCAATACGTGTTATTGCATGCATATGTATATATGCACATACATTGGTTGTATACACACATTTATGCACACACCTATATATCCCTAAGTATAATATGTTCAGTCTATATAATGCTACATACACACAGGACTGACCATTTGACACTGAACAACCAGTTAGTGTGTTCTTTCCTGAGGAAGACTATGTTTCCTGCTCCCAGATTTCCTCAGTGTCCTGTAGTTATTTGTGTTATACAATTTGGCATGTTCATTGGTGCCATACTTGTTAATCTCAGGTATTGACCAATAATGTTGGTAAGATTTATGGACATAGCTTCTGAAATCCTAAAGGACATATTTTCACAGAAAACTTGATCCTCTTTATCTTAGCAATCTATCCATCCTTTTTCTACAATGTTTTCTGAGGTGTGGAAGTGTTTTGTCAATATATCCATTAGGACTGGACTTCACAGCTCTAAGTGCTGATTTTTGGGGTGTTTCTGTAGTGGTCCCTGTCTGAGACATGAAAAAATTTCCTAATGAGGAGTGGAGACTACATTTACCTGTATATATAATGGCAAAGATTTGTAGATTGTTGTAGGAATTGTATAGCTTAGTAAATTTGTGGTTGTACATTCTCATGGAAAATTATAACTTTACTAGCACTGAGTTTCCATTACTAGGCATGGATTTTTTTTGAATGAGTCTTTAGTTTAATTGGAGAGCTGTGGGCTAATATTAAGATATGCATGCCACTTCTGCACTCTTAGGAATATTGGATGATGCTGGTCATTGATGCAGTTCGTGGGCATCTTAGCTGAGTAGAACTTTTGCTTATTTTCCTCTTTTGGAAGTTTTCATGGTACTTGCTAACACCGTGAATGCTAGTCCTCAAAAGGGAGCATTCAGCTCAGTTAACTGCTCAGGGTCTGTTTTGAGATGCATGGTATCTTCAAAAATAGGGACTTAAATTTCATCTCTGGAGGATAACCAAAGACAACAGTATATTTTGATAGTTTCCAGGATATCCCATATCTTTCCATTTAGAACTATATATCCATTAATTTTAATATATGAATATAACTTATTTATATATTAAGTGGCTAGACACAACATGGATGAATATTTCTTGTATGGATATGTTGGACATTCTCCATTTAATAAAAACACATTCTTGTACTGGGTGGCACTAAATAACTACATGCAGTACTATCCTTACTTGTTGAAATTAACATTTTTATCTCTAAGTGGTAATTATTTATTTTGAACTATCTAAGGTTCAGCCATTCTACCCAGTTATACCAGTCATCTTTCTAGCAATTGGTTTGGTTACTTGTATTACCAGAAATCAGAGTACTTTCTTAATAGATTCTGTCTTATGCTCTGACTATTCTCTCCCCCATCTCATGGGAGCTGCGAAGAAGCAGGAAAATCAGAGGGATTTCTGTAGTGCTCCACATACTCAGTATCCAAATCATTCTTATGCACAGTGTTCTGGGTCCTTTCTTCTTTCCCAGAAATCATGGCCAATTATCTCTTTATTCTCTAAAAATTCTGACCTGTATAAGAGCTTCCCTTTCCTTCCTACACAAATAAAATTCTGTGTAATAGGGCAGTGAGATTTTTAGATATGTAGATATTTTTATTCAGACCCCAAGATACAGAATGTGATAACTAAAGGCTTTCATATTCAATACAAGTAGAGATTTAAAATTGTTGCCATAAAATCAGTTCATGAATTTAAAGTTTAATCCTCAACAAGTTTAAGTACAACATAAAGAAATTTTACATTGTAATGTATGAGTAATCATTTTTTATCACTGTACTAAGTAATTTTTGGAGGTATGCAATCTGTATTCCAATGGACAACATTGTCAAGGAAAGTTTCATTCACATGTAATTTCTTTCTGAATGACTTGCTCAGTTTTATTCCTTTCATTTATTACTTTAATTTTTGTATGCGCAGGACAGTTCTCATGATTCCAGTTATGTTTTGGAAATTTTTATTACTTCTTTGAGAATTTCATACAGTGTATATTTTGTTGTTGTTTCTAAAGTTTCAATAATAAAGGTCTAAAATGGTTTTGATTCCACAGTAAAATTAGATAAGAGCTGTAGATATTGTACTTAAAATTATCCTGGAATCTGCTTTTTATGTATACAGAAATGGCAAAATGTAATGGAAATAGTATAAACCTAAACTAGGCGATAAAGTAGTGATGGTGGCATGTCTCAGCACTCAGGATGCAGGGCAGATGGATATCTGTGAGATCAAGGTCAGTGTAGTCTACAGAGTGAGTTTGAGGACAGCCAGAGATGTTACACATAAATCTTGTCTCAACAAAGAAACAAACAACAACAACAAAAATATCAGGCAGCATTTAGTAGGAATTATGTTCTAAAGGAAAAATATTTAAGAAAATAGAAACAGCCACCTGCATGTTTTCTAGTATGTAGTTATTCCAGATACAAAAAAAAAAATCTGAAACAATTCGACGACGTTGATATCCATTTGTTTATTCAGAATTTTCACTAAGGGTGGGACAAATTTCAGTGAGCAAAGATTTGTTGAGCAAAATAGTTGACTAAAGGCTAAATAGAAAAATATTAAACATTAAAATAATCATTAAAAGGCATAAATCCAAACAATTGTTGACTAAAAATACATTTTCCACTTGACTACATTTTCTCATATGTCAACAAGTTCATACAAACATCACAACTGCCAGCAATTATTTCTGTCTAATAGTCAAACACTCAAATGTCTAATAATGACACAGTTCAACGCTTACAGGATAAACCTACCAAGTTTTGATGTGCTAAAGAATATGAAGAAAAACAGAAATAAATCCTTCTGGTGACATATAGTGCCTAATGAACAGCTCCATAGCCCCTGTGACCGTAGTCAGAAGCTGTCCCCTGAGCTAGTCTAATATACACATTTCACTCTACTTTTTGTTAGAACTGTGCTTTCTCAGCAATCTGATAATCCTTGAAGAGAGCCTCTTATTTCAATGATTTCAGAAAAACTATGCCTTTAAAATTATTAAGGATAGCCCTGACCTTTACTGCCTGCAGCACAAAAAAAGAGAGTGGGCTCTGAATGTTATCTGGGAAGCACTCTAGAACTGAAGCTATTATCTTGAATGGAGGTGAGTTAGCCCTGAGGGCTGGAGAACAGCAGAGCTGACCCTACACTCCTTTCATCTGCCATGTGTTAGAATGGTTGAAGAGAAGATGCCATTTCTCCACTGCTCCTTGCTATCTGTAGCAGGCAAGAGAGCTGGCTCAGGGAACAATAGAGTGAGAGAACTAGCAATGCCCCTCACCCACTACAGAACACAGGGGAACAGGCCCTGCACCCTGCCTGAGCAGTGCACTAGACCTAACTCTGGTTCTGTGGGCACAGGTTGCAGATAAACCAGCTCTGAGGATATGATAGCAAGAGAACTGACCCTGTCCCCCTTGCATGCCCCCTAAAGAAATCAGGCCCTGTACCTCACCTGAGTAAGACAGTGGAGCTGGCTCTGCTAGGCATGAGTGTGGGTAAGCCAGATCTGAGGTCCTGTTCCTTGCTACAGACTGCATTGGGTGAACTTAGTCAAGACAGTGCTGAAAAGCTCATGCACGTAGTAATAATGAGAGAATGTGGTGGGATAACCTATCCAGCTATTATCTAGATCCAGAAATAGGGCTATTAGTTAGCCCACTTTAACTTTCACCTCATCTGTGAACTGTAGGAACCTATAGATCCAAAGCAGCAGGATCTCCAGGACACAGAACAAGAGGATATAGAAGAGAAGCCCCAATGAGAGCCCAATTTTAGTAATATAGGAGAAGTCAGAGGTCTTGAGCCAGACCAATGACTTATGGCAATAAACACTTGCCAAGTAAAGATGAATGAACTAAGGAGTAAAGTGTGTGTCTCAGTGGGCCTCCCCTACAGCTTCCAAGTCAAGATTCTTCTGTTGTTTTGGTTTGGTTTTTCTTTTACATTTTATTTTGTTTTGGGGAGGTTACAAGAGCAGAGGGAGGTTGCAAAGGGTCAGGAAGGTAAGTGGGATAAGACTACATGAATTTCATCAAGATTTAATAAAAGTTAACAGACTTTTTAAAATGGCTATGTACCCTACAGTGGTTCAGATATGTTGGTTTTACACTCCAAATCCCACTTGCTTTCCAGATTAGAATTTCTAAACTGTGGCACTATTGATGATTTATAAGTAAATACTTTATTGCAGATATCAGTACGGTAACTGCACACTCATACCCCTTCCACTATATAAATCAACATTTCCAAGGCAAGAAAATCACTAATATCTGCTTCAGTAACCAAATCTCTCCTAGAGAGCAAGGATGCATTTATTCCTGCTTCATTTCAATCTTTGAAGTTAATAGTACCTCATAGCAAAATAGTAAGGAATGGTAATAGAAAATATGAGCAAATGATATTTTATAAGAGCCATGAAAAGGGTAGTGACTTTAAAGCATATATTTTAAGTGTGAAAGATTTTAAGTTACATTTTAATTCAAAATAGAACACAATCACAGTAGTGATGATGCTACTGCATATTTTTTAATGATGGAAAAGTTTCTACATTGCTCACTCATGAGCTGTAAGAAAACTACTCTGAACCCAAAGCTCATAAGCAAGAACCTTCTGTACAATCACTGGCAAAAAACAAAGGAGTCCTAGCTAGAGTGAGAGAGATGATTTAGTAGTCAGACATACTGTGTGGGTTTACCAGCTAGCTACCAATGATTCTCAGAAGAGGGCTTACTTCTCCACTTGACAGCCATTGGCAAGCAATTTGGTTTTATCCTAAAAAGTAGGAAAACAACATGTAAAAGATAACAACATCAATTTTTCCATTGTAGACATTCTGGATCAACTGTGGTCATTTCAAATCCAACCTTGAAGTCTCTTAGTGCTTTCAAATAAGAAAAAGCCTTGAAGTCTTCTTGGTTTTGCTCAGTTAAGACGTAGGTTTGCTGGGATGCTATTAACACTAACTCTGCATTAGTTTAAGCAATTGAACAGGTGGCTGTAATGTGAAAGAAAGGCTGAATTTTCTTACTTTTGAGACCAAAGCTGAGACAATCTAGTGGAAAAGTAGAACAAGTTGCTAGGTAAGAGGCTAATCTGGAAGATGTGAGCTCACTAAGTGATGTCTCAGGTTAGAAACTATGGCTGGTTTGATTGTTTTTCTGTGAACTTGCTTATATTGAAATTATATTATTGAATTCAGCCTGCCCACAAAGAGTGTCAGATAGACAAGTTTGCAGTTTCATCTTAATTGTATGCATTTCAAAAACAAGAGCCCCAAGCTTGTGAGTAAAATAATCCTAGATAATAAAATGTGGAGAAAATTGAGTGTGTGTGTATGTGTTTGTGTGTGTGTGTGTGTGCGCGCACGCGTGCGAGCGCACGCACATTTGTGAGAGAAGAGATGGGGAGGCAAAGGGAAAGAGGGAGAGAGAGAGGAATATAATTTCAGGTTTTCTAAGATAAGTGATTCAAGAAAGGAGCAAACAAAAGCACAGGGTCAGAACAGAATCCATCTGCAATTCAGACTGAGCAAACCTGAAGGCTGACACAATGGAATTATACAACTGGAAATAATTGTTTCTATTCCTTTGAAGTCTCTCAATAAAGCATCAGATTCTTCAAATAAGGACTCATAAAGAAAGTACAATGCTGTAGGCTTATTTATCTTTAAAAGTAGTCCCTAATAAAAAGCTGAACTACCCAACAAGAGAGTTTTCTTCTAATCTCTAAGGATTTCTGAACATCCCTGAAGTAGAAAATATGATTGATGTGTGATAAGAACTTTCCTTCTTCATCTGAAAAACAGAAATGTCTTCCTTGTTTTAAACGAGAAGAATTCGGTGTACATTTAATTAAGATTAATCTAGAAAGATATTTTTATCTGAATGAATTCCAGCTAACTACCACTCAAGATGTCACCCATACTAGGAAAATAGAACGATGTTCAGGAGATTCTCAATTAGAAAGATTTTACTTTCTATTTAGATTCCCTGAAAGTGACCCAGTGTCAAGATTAAGTGTATGCAGGGCAGTAAAATAAACATATAACAACTTGGTTAGGCATAGAGAAGGAACACAAAAAAAAAATTAGGATTTTTATAATCTGATTGTTTCTATAAAACTAAGGTGTTCTTGACTTCCTCAATGGAACCAAACACACAAGGGATAGTGGAACTAAAAATTATTTATTTTTAGCCAAGATTACAAAACTTTGCATTTCACATGACAGGCATTGGAACATCTAACAAACAGCAGTTATTACATACAGAAAGAAGTTACAAGAAAATAGAAAGCTAAAGTTGACTTCTGAACACACTTTGTAGCTTTGCTGTAAACCAAGGTTGAATTCATGGAGAGCAGACATATATGCTAATGGAAAAGACAGCAACATGAGTGACAGGGAATGTTTCAGTTATTATCCTAAACTATAGTAATTGTCAAACGAGTGAAAAAAATTGAATGATTGCTGATATTTGGGATCTACATCTTTCTCTGAGATTTATTAAAAGGAATTATTTTCTCTGACATAGAATAATATTGCCCCAATTAGGATTGGGTAAGGTCTTTTACTGAATACATTTTATTCACCTAAATAAAAAATATATTAAGAATGTTTACAGGACTGAACTTAGACTACTCATTACATCCCCCAGTGGTATGTTCAAGCATCCTGGTTGTATCAGCCAACAATAATGAGTGTTGACAGTTTTGACCATCAACCTCATATGCTTCAAAAATGTCAAAATAGAATAGAATAGAAACACTTTGTCTAAGTAAAGCAGTCAAGACTAGATTCATGGACATTTGATCAGAACAGGTTTATGGACCTCACTCTAGGAAGAGCCTCAGGTCTGCTTTAATGTAGTAATGTTTCTGTATAAGAGTTTCTAACAATATCCTCTCACAGCATCCATTTCCCAAGACTGATAAGGCAATTAAGGAACTAAAATATGTTTTAAATATGTGTTTCAGCCAGTGCTTACTGGACTTTTGTTTGTTTGTTTTTATTTTTGCATGCTAGCTCTGAAGGCCTCCTAAATCCAGAATCTGGCATGGCCATAATCTACATACATTCAGGAAGATTCAAAATCAGTACAAAGTGAGCCTGTGTATGAGGCTTGTGTCACAAAGGTGACTGCCAGAAACAAAAGCCATACTCTTGCTTCTCAAAAAAAACCCACAAAAAAATCATATGTATGAAGATATTGCTCTATTTTTGCATACTGTTTCTATGAAAAAAATTCTCCCAAAGACACTATGCTGTCATAAAATTAGTGTGTGTGAACATAGGAAAAATTTTGCAATAGAGTTGTACTATCTAAACAAATTATAGATGTGTGTTCTGTGTGTGTGTGTGTGTGTGTGTGTGTGTGTGTGTTGTTTCATTGAAAACATCTTTATAGAGATCCCCACCATCCAACAGTTCTACTGTAAGTGCCTGTACTTACCTGGCCAAGGTTTTCTAATATGGCTGGCAAGAAATAAAAATGGGCTTGGGTTGGAGGGACCATAGTAAGACAGAGGCTTTGAAAATTTAATTGAGAGCAATCAGACTTTTCATACTTCTATCAGAAGCAGAATACAGTGCTTATTGCTTAGATCAATACGGTTCTAGTTGCCAGAATGCAATGATGTTTGCAAGCACATACATAGGGCACATAAGATTAATGTCTAAAAACAATTATTATGTCAAGCTTTAGTGTTTTCTTAACTTTTTGAGGAGCATACGGAAAAAACACCAAGTGGCTTGAATGCTTCACTGCCTGAGAGAGTGCCTCAGTTTCTTAGGAAGTGAAATGAACACAGTGCTTGAGCCATGAACTTTATCTTAAAATACCTTTGAAGCACATTCCTCAAGGCAGTTTAATCCAGGCCAACTCCATGCTTCCATGCATTCTACTACGGAAAAAAAAGACAGTGTGTACTGAATATCTTTCAGCACGCACCAGTAACTAAATTTTCCATACGTTTTTCATTTGTGAGGGGTTAGTTTCCAGCAAATAGGGAGTAAGAATACCTAAGTTATATCTGTTCTGATTTTAAAATACCTAGATGGAACCATCTATCTACACATTCTTCAGTATAGCCAGTTAGGGAAAAATTTTCCAAGAGATCAAGGGTGGATCATGGGTGGCTAAATCACCTTTCACATGATCAAGGTATATTCACTTGGTCCTCTTCTGGGCATGAAAAAAGAAATCACTTCAATGAATAAAATTTGAGTATTTTAAGAACAATTAATAATTCATTAATTAAAACATTATTTAAATACTATATTGCAAATTTACATCCCATAAAGCCTAAAAACATACTCGTGTTTTGTCTCTCTATTTCTGCTATGTCTATTATTTGGTCCTCATTACTGCATTCAAAATTTTTTTACGGATTAATTCTCATGGGCTGAATTAAAAATACTCTTGAGAATTTAAGTTGGACTTACAATCACTTAAATGAACTATCCTCATCAGGGTGCCTGGTTTTCATTCCTAATAAAAATCCATCAATTTTACATTCCTTGTCAGCTCATCTGACTGGAATGGCTGCTCTGCCTTCTGTCTTAGCCCTATGCATACCATTCAACCTGCTTCTGTCTAATCACAGACATTTTCCATCTTCAGTACTGCTAGGGTTTGCTGAAGAAAATTACATAATTCTGCCAAGTGGGACAGATTTATAGTTTCCAATTTCAGCTGGACCCTTCAAATTGTTTGTCATTCATTTCACTCAGTCTCTTGGTTTGTTAGCCCTGGTCTATCTGAAGGTATGAGCAAAGCCATACATTTTAAAGCACATAAAATTTATTTCTGAGCATCTAGGGAAACCTTTCACACACGTAAATTTCTGAATTTATCAACTGGATCTTACATGTTACCCTGTCTTGTCTCTCCTGCCTCAGTTTCCACTTGCCCTCATGAGCTCCCTTAAAGTCACTTATGGATGTTGCTTCACGGTCAATTGCCATTCTCAAATGTCAGCAACATTGAGAGAGATGCTGTCAAATATTTGTACATTGTCAGAAAAAGGAAACTTCTGGAAAGAAGTACAATATAAAGCTTGAGTGTGAATATGTATTATTTTGCTATTCTATATAAGATAATAGCAATAATTAACATTTATAAAATATCTCAAATCACTTTGAGCATTAAAAATATAGCATAATACCTTTAACTTTTAAAGATAGGTTTATGTATATATAATTTTCATATAATATAATAAGAACACAATAATCTGCTATTAAAGATACAATAAATTTGTCTCGTTCTTACTTTTCTCATGCTAAAGTTTTATCCTAAGTACCAATATACTAATAATAGCATTACTATGTTTTTAAATGCATTTTTCTTTTATCTAATAGATTTTTTTTGTCACATATATCCTAATTAGAGTTTCTTCTGCCTCTTCTCCCCTCCCCAGCTACTCCCCAACTCCTTTCCTACCCAGATCCAATCCTTTCATCTCTCATTAGAAAACAAGCAGGCTTCTGAGGGAGAATAATAATAGATCAGGATAGAATTCATTGCTATGTACATAACATATAAATACAAATAAATATAAACATAGAATATAATCTACTATATTATAGGTTTAAAAAAATCTAACATTGGATTGTACAAAATAAAGAAGTAAAAGGGAAAGAGTGCAAGAAAACATAGAAACACTGACACAATGAAGGAAAAGAAATGTAGAAAATGACAGAATTCTATAATGGTAATAATGCAAAGCTTATTGAGAGCCTGTAGCAGGAAAGATTATAATACTTGATAAACCTTAGAAAATTTCTGTACTTTGTTGTTTCACAGTTATAAATAATCTAATCATATGATATAATATCTTTAGAATTTTTTTTACATAATCAACTTCTATTTATAGCAGGAGAACCATCAAAGAAAAATACACCTTGTCAAAACGGGAAGAGCTACTGCTTTTGTTGTATATACCCTCAATTAATACATATGCAATACAAATCTTACACCTAAGGCTAAAGAACCATTACTGAAAGAAGATACAGAAAGATTGTAAAAGCAAGAGAATGGAACTTTTGATATGGCATAATGTCATCTATATAAGACAGGGCATGGGGCCCATGAAATTGTAACAATATGGTTACTTAAGCAAGAACTGAACAATGATGACCTGGTTGACATTCCATCATGAACTGAGAAAATATTATATTAGATGACTCCACCCCTAAATTAAGGGCAATAGGAAATTACTGGATGCTAGAAGATGGAGAATCTGTATTTTCCAGGTATAATTCCTCTGATAGTTTTTTTTAATTACAAGTGATTATCTCTAATCAAAATGCACATGAAAAGTACATATGAAAACACAAAATGAACTCAGCATATTAAATTCATATATACATTATGTATATGTGTGTATAATATATACATGTAATACACACATACGCATATGTGTATCAGAATAATACTAAAAAAGAACCATAACCATTAAATAGCACCTTGGACCTGCACCATGGAGCCCATTCCCTCCAGAGGAACACCTGACCCAGTACTGATGTTGGCGTGAGGAAAGCAGATTTGCCTGGAGTGGATGCTGAACTAAGCCACCTTGGGACCTTGGGACCTCCTGCCCTTGCTCAGGAGGAGATAAAGTGATGAGGAGAAGAGGGAGTGGCTAGGAAGGACAGGAGGGGGAAGGGAGTTTGAACAGGGGGATACATGGATAAAAAATATGACTTTATTCATAATAATAAAAAATAAATAATAAAAGAAAAAGAGGCCTACCAATAGAGAAAGTAGAGGAACCATTAGAAGACCGGACTTGCAGAGAGTATACAGAGGAAAGAATGTAAACACAAGGCTCATGTATGAAATTCTCAAATAATAATAATAATAAAATAAATGGAAAACACTATAAAAATAAGAGGTAAAATGATTCTTTCATTTCTTCCTTGTTATTATTACTAATTACATTTATTCATATATTTTACATCCCAACTGAAGTTTTCCTTCCCTTCTCCCATCTTTTACTCCCCCCATCCACTCCTCCTCTGTTTCTGTAAAGAAAGGGGAAGGCCTCCCATGGATGTAAGCAAAGCATGGCATATCAAGGTGAGGTAGGATTAAGCTCCTCCCCTTGTATTAAGGCTGGACAAGGCAACCCAGTATGAGGAATAGGTTCCTGGTAGTCTGAATTTGCCATCTCCTATAGTCATATTAGTAACTACTACATTTATCCACAGAGAGCTTTCATCCAGTGACTGACAGAAACAGATACAGGATCCACAGTTAAGCTTCTGTCATTTCTTAATGCAACCTAACACACTATTTAAATGTTACCTTGATATCTGTAACATATGTCAAAAGTTATTTCATATCAGCTTATTGCATGTAAATAATACCAAAACATGCTGATGATGCAATAGAAATGTATTAATTACCAATACATAAATCCAAGAAGATGAAAGGTCTGTTTTCTTCTCTTGTACCTGCATGCCTAATACTGCTATGCCCAGATTACATTCAATTTTAAATTGTCCATATGAGAGTTGAATTGCTTTAAAATTTGAAGTTTAACCTACAGAATGACTTAAGTATAATTTTGGACAGTTTTCAATCTATGTGTCACAAAACCTAAAAAATTAATGAACTACAAATTTTTAATTACCAAGCAATTTATAGTCTAATTAGCCATAGAAAAGCCAAAGATAATGAGGACAAGCATTTTACTTACAATTTTATTCAATTATACACATTTTCAGATTTTACAATTACAGCCTGTTGAAAATATATGATTTAAAAAGAACAATAATTGCAATCATGGCAGAACTAGTTTGCATGGCTATAAAATGTTGAATTATTTATCAAAATTATTGCCAGTTAAGTAAGTTGTCATACCCACTGATAGCTTTCTAATAACACCATTTAAGTTCAGTCTATTATTTTCCTAATATCTGCCAAGGATAGAGTTCTTAACCTATTATATATCTTCTAGTTTGTAAAGTACATATTTCACAGGTAAAAACATAAATAATAATTATTAGTAATATTTTTACCTCAATAATGTTTCTGTTTAGATTAAGTTTGACAGAACTTTATATGGCATGATTTGTTTGTTATCTGGAATTGTCATTCATGTTTTTGGTCTATGTAATATAGAGAAACAAACTTTAGTAACATCAAGTTGAAGATGTTTTCAAAATCATTAAAAAATAAATAATGCTATAGTGTAGTAACTAAGCTATTTTATTTATGGTTGTGAGCCTAGCCTTTAACGGCTGAGCCATCTCTCCAGCCCAGTAACTAAGCTATTTTATAATGCAAGCCTATAAATTTCATGATACCCATGTATTAAAACACAGCTTTTCTTCCACATATCTGTTCTAAATTTCTTCAGCAGAATAAGTAAAAACAATTCAAAAGAAAAATTCCTGTACCCTCACTATTTTTAATAAGATTATTTTAAAAATCAAATTTGATACTTTTACTCTAAAGCATTTATCAACATATTGCAACTATAAAAACAATATCTCTTATTTAATCACAAAGGAAAGTATTGTCATTATTATTTTAGTTATTTTAGGTAACATATTTAAATTTGGAGAAGTGAAAGGCATGACTTGCTGCCTGTAGACAATTAGAAAAGTGTTATTGTTGTTGTTGATGGTGATAATAATGATGATAACCACAACAACAACCTTGAAAATAATGAGAGTAAATAGCATTCCCTTTGGGGGAACAATCCATCACAGAGAACACTGATCATCTTGAGATAACTGCTGCTGGGCTGCTGCTTTGGAGCTTAAGCTACTGATGGAGGGCATAGGGATAGTCTTGCCAGCCAGGCCCAGGGGAAAGGTGGCATTTTACTTTAGATTTGGGAAACTGCTCATGTTTAATACCTTCCTTTGACCCTGTGTGGTTTCTTCTAAATTCTATTTAGAAATGTTTCTTCATTAAGATTTGCTTTCTAAGAGTGACTCTAGTGAAAAGATCATTAGTTTTTTTGCATACTTGGCATGAGACTCTTGGTTAGCTAAACAGTCACAGATACCAATTTCATGCAAACCGTTTCAAAAATTATTCTCAAACAACGATATAGTATAGTTGCATTTTGATAAATTATATTGCCATGGTTTCAAATTATCTTCCTCTGGTGTGTCACAATGGATCATTTCTACAAGAGAATGGTTAAGTGGGATATGTCCTACAGCTTCCCTAAGCACAGCCTTCATGGAACTAGAGTTCACTATGACAGGTCTAACCAAAACAATCAGGATATTTTCTAAGTGCCTTTCTCTAGTAGACACATGCCCATTCAAGTTGGTGCCATTTGTCCTTTTTTATGTCTCTGCCTCTTTGCTACAGGATGCCACAGTCAGCGTGAGGACTCTGTCATCTCCACCAGCACCCTCTGCCAGCCCATCTGAAAGCACATAGATGCTTCTCTTCAGAGACATTGAAGAGTCTTCTGGTGGGCCTATGTGCTGTTCATATCAGATCTGCCATGTCACACTATGAGCAGAACCTGTCATCCAGAACCTTCAAAGAACCACATCACACTGCGGCCACAAACACACCATCACAGCAAAGCCACATAGATTCCTAAGCATGCTCATTTGCAAACTCTTGTCCGTGAGACTTCATCACCTAAAGCAATGAAGTTTGGAATAGAGTAAACTTTCAAAGAGCATTTAAGGATTAAACTGAACTTATTCACTTTCATTTTATTGTGAACAATTCCTTCATAATTATAATAGATTGAGAAACAATACATAGAATATTAGGTCCTACGAGGTTATAGTAGGTCAATTCTTTCATTGTATTTAGTTATTGTCATCAGCATTAGAACAGGTTCAAGTGGTATCTCAACCACACAATTCACAAGTGATTTATCCTTAAATGTTGGAAAAAAAATTGTGCCAGGCAACATTTAAAGATAAGTCACTTGTGAATTGTGTGGTTCAGTTGAGAAACTATTTTCTTTCCTTTTTTGGTTTGTCAGCATAGGGTTTCTCTGTGCAGCCCCAGCTGTCCTGAAACTCATTCTGTAGACCAGACTGGCCTCAAACTTAAAGATCTCATGCCTCTGCTTCCTGAATGCTGTGATTAAAGGCATAAGTCACCACCACAAGGCCACCAGTTTTCAATGTATTGTCAAAAGAGAAAATCATGTCCAAGTATCTCACCTTTGTTATTAAATAGGATTAAACCAGCCAATATGTAAGTTTAAATAGGGAGAGACTTAAGTGTGCCACCAATAGCTAATGAGCTACTGACAGATGATGGCTGCTAGTGAAGGAAGAGTCAGTTTTCCCTCAGGGTGTGGTCCCAGGTAAGTACAGAACATTCTAGTGGATGGCTCCAAACCCATGCATATGTGGGCAGCATAAGTTTGCCTCAGTGGAGGTACTCAAAAAAGAAATGAAATTGAGAAGGATGATTAAAGAAAGGTAAAGGAGGGTTGATTCAAAAGATAGAGGGTAGAATAAGGAATAAATATAATCATTGCATGAATGTATAACATTCCCAAAGATTATGATAGATAGATAGATAGATAGATAGATAGATAGATAGATAGAGCCACCAAGTTTTTTTTTTTTTTCTGAAAGTCTTACTGTTGGCTAATACTGCTGACATATATAAATTAACCAAAAACATTCAGCAAATTTTTTTTCCTTTTTAATGTGTACTATTTCTGTTATTTCCAGTAGTAATAATATTTGGGTTACAAAAGGAGAAATTTTAATTAAAAGTAAAAGCTTGAGAAATTTGGAAATATGGCTCAGCTGTTAAAGTGCTTGTTGAGCAGCAAAGAGTACCAGATTTTAGATCCCCAGAACCAGGTAAATGTTGGAATGTGATGGCCTACTTGATATTCTGCTTTAGAAGCCAGAGACAGAGATACCAAAAACAAGCTATTGAGACTAGACTACATTGGCTTCTGGGTTTCATTGGGAGACTTTCCTCTCAAAATGCAGTAAAGAGCAATGGAGCATGATTCCTGATATTATTCTTGAGCCTCCACTTGCAGGTACACACAGGTACAGAGGCACTTGAATGCACACTTGTATCCACATATGTGACCAGGCACACACACAGAGAACATATATATGAAGAAAAGAAAATAGAAAAAAAGAAAAATAAAGCTTCAGTGTAACATAAAAGCAAATGAGCATCTGTTATTTTTGAAAGAGTTATGGGAAAATTTTTAAAAATAGATATAAAATAAAATTGGTTTAGAAAACAAAATAAAGCAAAATCTTTATACATTACAATTAGAGATATAATAATTTTTAATAATTTTATTTCTGTATGTGTAAATTTTTATGCATTTCATGGCACACATGTGGAGGACAGAGGAAGAGTTTTGTGGAGTCTTCTCTCTTTTTCTACCTTGACTTGGGTTCTGGAGATTAAATCCAGTTCATCAGGCTTCCAAGGAAAGTGCTCTTACCTGCTGTGCTATCTCACCAGTCTAGAGAGCGTATTGCTTTAGCTTATGGCTTCAAACATCTGTCAGTTGTATACAACATTTGTGGAACTTCAAGTTATCAATTTCGTGAATATCTACTAACTAATCCCAGCAGTGGCAGATTTATTAAAAGGTAGAATATTTCATAATTATTTTTACACTTACTTATTTTATATGTGTGGATATTTTGCCTACATATATGTCTATGCACTATGTGCTTGCCTATTGCCCATGGAGATAAGAAGATGGTGTCAGATGGCCTGAAATTGGAGTTACAGAGTGTTGTGATCTACTATGCAAGTTTTTTGGGAATCATATCTGGGTCCTCTGGAAGAGTAGTAAGCATTCTTTACCACTGAGTCAAGTTTCCCACCATTTATTGAGTTAGTTTATGTGAATGAGTGTTTTACCTGTATGTATGGATGATGTGTGGATGTGTGCCTGATAATCTGGAGGCAAGAAGACAGTACTAGATACCCTGGAACTAGAGTAATGGGTGCCGGCCATATGGGTGACAGAAAAAGGAAAAACAAAAAACAAAAAACTTAAGTTCTCTGAAAGACCAGTCAGTACTCTTAGCTATTTAACTTCCTCTCTGTCCTAATATGCTAGGCACTTGAAATATGTTACTAATTAAATATAAATATCTTATAGAGTAATCATTTTACAAAGTAGCAGAGATTTCTATAAAATAATTGAAGACACCATGTTTTATACATTGCCAGTGTGCAAAACATAGCTTATGTCAATCCCAGTTTCAGAATTCATTTGTGATTAAAATTTTTGTATGAGTTCAGAGTTTATAGTTACTTGAAATGAGTGGGTGGTTGAACTGTTCCAAATAAATAGTCTAGTGCTACAAAACACTTAACTAAATTTATGAAATCCTATAATCATTTTTATGTTAATAAACTAAAGTCTTAAAATGTTAAATATTTTAATATTATACAAAATGTCACATGCTACATTTTTATAACCTATGAGGACTTCTGAGTACCCATGTATTTCAATGAGGATTTAAAAATTGTAGGTCATGAATTCTGTTTTATTTTTGTTTGGTTGACTAGATTTTCTTCTCAATTTTGATACCTTGTAAATGGCAACATATTGTTCTAGGGATTACAAATTACAAATTACAGAATTACTCTCTCTGTTAAAAAGGCATTCTTTCATTTACTAACAGATATCCATCAAATTTTGACCAGAAATGTGGGGCTTTTTATTAATAAAGCCTAAGAATCTCATTGAAAATCTTTGATATAATGTGTTTCTGTTTAAATGGAACACATTAATATCTGTATTTATATTGTTAATATTTATATTGTTAATATTTTTACAGAAATATAAAATAGTTGGTAAAAGGAAAAACAATGAACTAAACATTAGGCTTGATTTTAACAGTAATAAAGTTGACACTAAGTAAAATGTAAAGCATAGATTTTCTAAAATCTATGGCCAGATATCTAAACTAAAGATTTAATAATTCTAGAATTCCAAATAATTCTAAAATATTCTTTCTGAAGTTGGCAAGAAAATCAGTCAGTAAATTGCTTCCTCGGTAAACATGAAGGCCTGAGAGCAGATTCCCAGCCAGGAGTGTTAGGATAGTTCAATAATGGCAGTCCTGAAGAGGCAGAGACAGAATGACCACTGGAGACTATGGATCAATTCATCTTGACAAATCAGTAAGCTCAAGGTTCAGTGAAAGACCTTGTCTCAAAATATGTGATGTACAACAATGAAGAAATACATCTGTTGTCAATTTCTGGTCCACACATACAGATGCTCACATGAGCACATGCATCCAGTACACACAGGCACACAAACAAATTCATGCATGTGCAACAAGAATATACACACATGCAAATATGGACATATTAACTAATCATATACACAAATTTGTAGAGCCAACAATTCATGTTACATTTGAAATTTTTCACTGGTCTAATGCACTGTTGTCTCCTGCTGTTGCCATCCTTCCCTTATCATTTCAATCAATATGTAAATGCACAAATATCATCTAATCTCTCCTACCTTAAAAATAACTGGAACAAAGGAAACAGTTTGACTACATATTCTTCTTATATTGTACAGGGAAAAGGGAATATATCTTATTTTTTCTTTATAACCATTTCTGCATTACATTACAAAGATTTTACCTGAGTTCATACATGTATCATCATAGATCGTAGTCTCTCCTCAATCTTGCCAATAGGCCTGTTATCCCATCAATCCAGTGACAACCTATAGACATGGATACCATTCTAACAACTCATGGTGTCCCTCTATAGAGAATGGGCTCCAAAAGGCCAGTTCATGCACTAGAGATAAATCTTGGTCCCACTCCCAAGGTCCCACAATACTGTGAAGAGCTATTATGGTCATGGTAACTCTTATAAAGGAAAACATTTAGTTGGGATGTTGCTTACAGTTCACAGGTTTAGTCCATTATTAACATGGCTGGAAGCATGGCAGCTTCCAGGCAAACATTGTGCTGAAAGATTCTATATCTGAATCCACAGACAGCTGGAAGAAACAGTAAGCCAACAGGCTTGGTTTGAGTTCTGCAACCTCAAAGGCAGCCCATAATGACAAGCTTTCTCCATGAAGGCCACTCTTACTCCAGCAAGGCCACACCTCCAATCATAGCACTCTAAATTTGTAGGAGGGATTTGTGACAACCTTTGCACATAATTATGAAAAATTGTCATGTACTATTATGTTTTACTGTGGAAGGTAGTGTTTAGAGATGGTAAATTTGATTGATGAACTTAATTTTTTAAGAAAAGAAAAAGAAAAAGAAACAAAAGAAAAAAAAACTCAGGGGGAGAGGGTATGAAATTTGTTGTCATCAGGTTTAAAGGGATGAAAATCCACCACCTCCATCTTATCATCAACAGATGTCTATTCTACCCAGCTAGCATGTCATAGCTTTCCCTCTCCCTTGTCTCTATCCTGCTGAGATGCCTTATCTCCATCTAGAAGGAACTCTCCACCATAAAGCAAGGGCTCAAGTCCCAGCTTAATTCCCATAATTCACATGTTTCTTCAACATACTTCCACTGAAGAATTTCCTCTAAAACTTCTCTAAAGACTGGAGAGATGGTGCAGCAGGAAAGCAATGGCAGCACAAGGGTGAGAAGCTGAGTTCAAATCCTCATGTCCCAAGTAAATCCAGGTCAAACAGTTCATGTCTGCAACCCCAATGCTCCTGAGATTAGAGGTGGAGCCAGGATCATCTTTAGAAGCTCAAAAGTCAGCAGTAGTAAACAATACAAACACTACCTCAAACAAGGTAGGAGGTAAGGATCTACATTGTCATTTGACCTACAGGCATACCTGAGCACACAAGTCTGAGCATGCAGAAATAGCCAACATATACACAAGTGTGTCCGACAGACAGACAGACAGACAGACAGACAGACACACACACACACACACACACACACACACACACACACACACACACACACACACCAATACAGCATTCCCTATGTAAAACACTGGCAAAAAAAAAATCTTCTTTTACCCAATATAAATAATTTTCAAACCAGTTAAACAAGAAATGAAAATTGTACTGTTCTATAAATTAAAAGGCTATCAGAATATTTTACTTTTAAAAGAGTCTTTAATTATTTATGTGATAGTTATCATCTTCTTGAATTAAGTCCAAAGACAGATGGCAGTGGCTGTGCATGCGTCTTGTAAAACAAACATGGGAAGATGAATGAAGTGATGTTTTCAAGATTATTATTTCCTTATTGAATTGAAATGGAATTATACTGACAAAAGGTCTCACCTAAAGCTTGTTTGTCCTTTACAACATAATGACACATCCTTAATAGTTGTTGAGGAAATGTGACAAACTTCAAATTAGTTGCTAATAAATCCATACTTTAAACGTGAAGTGTGTTTGGAATCCATCCCAGGATACCTATATCTTATAGTGTTATTTAAGTAATGAACTTTGAGAAACATTGAAGCTAATCCCACTGAGCAGAACCTTTGAGTTCAATTACCAGACACAAATGAAGACTTTTGCAGTTTCTGGTGATAAATCTGAAATTTCATGTGGTTCACTAATGCCAATGCTGTCTTTAACCAAGCCTTGAGTCATGACTTTCTTGAGACTATTTTTTATGAAGGACTTAACAATTCATACCAAGCTAATTAAATCTGTCACGTTTCTTTTAAAATTTATTTGCAGACATTGTTTCCTGAACTCACTAAGAGATATATTTAGAGTCTTTCCCCAGTGTTTCTTCACACTGTTATTTATTTCTTGTGGATTTAATAGTTTCTAAGAAAGTGGTTTTCCTCTTCCACTAATGACACAGCTGAAGCCAGTCGCCCCTTGAGTACAGTTTTCAAATGAGTTACCAAAGGGCTGGACTCTGGGATATTAGGATTACTCTTCTCTCTTGCCATGACACTGAGGAAATCAAACCAAGAGAGTTAGATGTTAGAACTTAATTTAAAGGGTAGAGAGTCAAGGGAATCTCAAGGAAATAACCCAGATCCTAATCAAGTTTATTGACAAGATCAAGTTACTCTTAGCATTACCAGTCATATGAAACCAAAGTTGTCCTGTGATATCAGTGTGATTCAATTTAAATTTGCAATGATTGCAAGTCAAGTGCCTGAAAGATACAAAAATTGTTATCATGAATTGGAATACAAGTAAGAGTTTAGGTCCTTAGAGGTAAGAGATATGAGCGACAGTTTTGAGTCATATGAAAAGTTGAAATTTGGTTTACAATTGCACAATAGTTGGTTAAATGTAAATGACTTTACAACTCAGAGCATGGACTACCAATACAAGTTAGGCAAAGGAGAAAAGGGAGTAAGGAAAAGCCACTTCCAGACCTACCAAGAAAGAAATCTTTATTACTTACCTTTGAAAGAAGACAGAGTAGAAAAGATTGTTTATCTGGCTTGCTGTCTGTGACATGCTAGGTGTATCAAGTTTTAGGAACCTCACATTTTGGAAAATCTGAATGATTAGCTCACCTAAGAAGGGACTATCACAAGCAGAGAAGAGAGATGTGAGAAGAAACAGCACATGTACAGCAAATGCAGGGGACATACAGAGCTAAACCAGCATGTTGTCAGACACCATATCCTTGAAAAGACAAAACCAGAGATACTAGGGAAGGAAATCAGCATGGAGATTGAGGCCAGACATAAACATTTACCCCCACGACCCATTGTTCCTACTGGCTTTTGTAAAGATACAAACAATACACATATGTGCACATATAGAATCAACAAAGTTTGCCCTATATAGATGTTTCCCAATTAAGAGTGGAAGGAAAATTACAATAACAACACCATTTTAAAGTCCTTCCATGAATCTATTTTGCCACCTCATCTTCAAATGAAGCTTAGTATGTCAAATATTTCCCAGATATCATTACTTCATATATAATAATATATACCTATATAAGTATATACTGTTTATATAGAGGTGTTATTTTAAAATTGTTCACATATTAAATAATATTCTTCTGAGACACTGCTTATAACTTTTTATAAATCTACAAGTATCTCTACATAAATATTCAAAGTATGATTTTCACTAATATTTAATTTTGTGAATTTTTATTTACAAGTGTTTAAAATAAAGAGAAGTTTACTGCTTTGGTAAGCCATCATATTTATTAAAGATACATTGATTCATTAAATTTCAGCATCTCCACACATGTCATCTATTCATATTTTGATTCTTTAATGAAGATGTAGCACTAACAACCACTACTCACTCATAAAATTAAACACATGATTATCTCAGTGGTTTGACAAATATCTTCTCTGTTGTAAATTCAAAACAACAAAAAACCCAACAATTAGATAATACTGATTTGAGTTACACCTTATCAGATTTTTCTACTTTTTGCTATAAGAGAACATTAAGAAAACAAATTTGCTATCAGTCTTGTTAATGCCATACAGAACACTTGAAGCAGGAAACTATTATTTATGCACACAATTCTGCAGTCGTCACCACAAATCATTTGGCAATTCGCTGAGGTAAGACTCTAAACTAAATATGGTGCTGATTTGTTAACCATTCTGACAGTATTTTGAGGATGAGTGGTTTCCTCTCATTTTGCAACTTATAAGGCTCCAAAACCTTAAAAAATACATTAGATAATACAATAGCAATATCAAAGAGCACAACCCGTTCCGAAGAACAGAAAATCTCTAGCACAGAGTCACCACATAGTAAGGAGTGGATTCCCATGGAGGTAAGAATCAATTAACTTGCAACTCTTTATAGAGCTTTCTCTTTCTTTTTTGGTGGAAAATCTATTCTGTTCGCATTCTCCACTCCATTTTCTGTGCCCTTTTTTGCCCTGGATCGTCTTCTCCTCCCCGGGGCCTGAAGACTCATATCTTCTAACCATCTCTGAAGCCAGACAGTAGTCAAGGTCCATGTTATGTACACCTGGATACTGCAACTTGAAGACAGAACAGCAATTTTAGCTGCCAACACATTGACATTTCCAGAGAGGCCATTAGCATTCCGAGTCTGTGACCCAGCCAAATGAAGTCCTACTGTGACCACTGAGACAATCAGTGTCACCAGTCTCCCTGATATAAACACGATAGGCCACAGAGACAACCCTCTCTGGTATCGCTCATCTCCGAAGTAAAGCAGACTGCACACATTGGAGAGGAGCTCAACAGCATAATGCAGCATCAGAAGCAACAGGCCGAGGTGGTTCAAGTACAAGAGATAGGCCCCTCCAATGTGGAAGAGGTGGAGACCAATGAAAATGAGCTGACCCGGGATATCTTGCTTCCTGACTTTTTGGAAGTAAAGCTCCGGAAAACTGTGAAACCAGTATGCCAGCTGTGAGATGTAGAAAAATTTCATCTGAAATGTCATCATGTTGTGAGGTTGAGCCCTCCATAATAGAGTGGGGTCTGACAGGCAGTTCTCAGAGGTCAGAATGATCATGCCCCAGATGCCAGACACTATATAGAACACACTCAGCTGCCCGGCCTCGTTCAGTTTGTTTTGTTTGCCTTTGGTGAGCTGCAGTCTCTTACTGATCTTATCCAGAACATACTCCTGGATGGTGGCATGGATGATGATGGCCACTAGCATGTAGAAGAACACCGTGGCTAGATCTTTGATCCCATAATGGTACAAGGTCCTGGACCCTGAAGACAGCTCTTCCGCGGGGACAACGACTCCATGCTGCAGCGTGAGGAACACAATCGACATCTCGGCCGTGCCCTCGAACATAAGCCCCAGCACGAAGAACATGCCCACGCAGGAGACCATGTCCGCGTGGCTCTGCACTATGAATTCGTGGCTCAACACCGAGGGATTCCTGGCGTTCTTCTTGCGGAGCCCCATGCCGTGGTACTCACCGGCCGCCGCCGCTGCTCACTGTGCAGCTCCCAGCGCCTGGCTCCCCATCCCCGCCCGTCTGCCGCCCAGGGTCTCAGCCGCTGCCTACCGATCAATCAAAAGCTGGGGCTGCGTAGGCCGAGCATGCGCACAGGGCCTGCAGAGGCAGGGAAGGAAATCGAGCGCCGCGCCCCTGCCCCGCAGGCCCCGGTGTGAGCGCGGATTTGCAGCACCGATCGCCTGCCGCCCACCCTTTGAGAGCCTAAAGGGCTCCCCAGGAACTGGTCCGGGCCAACCAGAGAAATCTGGTACCCCAAGTGTCATCGCCATCACTATAACATCAAAGCAGCGAGCTCCCCAATATGCTGTCTACTGATAATTTAGGAATCTCACCTTCACTTAGGATCTGGATGCTGTGGGAATCCTCTCTCCCTCCCTCCCTCCCTCCCTCCCTCCCTCCCTATATTCTTCACCTCCCTCTCCTCCCCCTCTACTCTGTATGACACAAAAACTCCTAGCTGTCATACCTGCCCTTAACATCACACATCTAGAGCCAGTAGCCAAAATTTAAATCTCAGCAGCTCCTGAGTGCATATTTTTCAGCGTTGTATTGTGCTGTTCCTTGTTAAATTAGTCATACCTGGAAACAATAGACCTACACCAAAGCAATTTCAAAAATAATTCTCCTATTGGAACGGTAATGGCTGTGGAGGTGCTAGGTAATTATTTTCAAAGTCTGCAAGGCAATGGGAAGCAGAGAACTAGCGGGTCTTGGGCAGGTCCTTTGGCTACAAAACAAGACTTCACTCTAACATAATAAATCTCAGGGTTCACTTGTCTGTGTATTGCATACAAAAAAAAATCAGTAGGTTTCTCAATTGAAAGTTCAAATATCTCTTCCAATAGAAGTGAATTTCTTGTCCCTTAACTGTCCCATGAAAGTAAAATCTTCACTGATATGAATGACAGGAGAAAGAAATACACATTTTAGAAAAAAAAATGCTGCAGAACATTTTTTTTATTATGAAAAATGTCATAATTTTTTAAATCCATTATCCCCTTGTTCGGGCTCCCTTCCCCCTCCCACTCCTCCAAGTCACTCAATCTTCTCTCCATCAGTTTATCTACTTCCCAGCAAGGACAGGAGGTCCCAAGGTCCCAAGGTGGCTTAGTTCAATATCTACTCCAGGCATATTCGCTTTCCTCATCCTAATATCAAGACTGGGTCAGGTATTCCTCTGGAAGGAATGGGCTAGAAGGTGTCAGTCCAAAGTGTTTCAGATCCCAAGCTGTTCAGTGGTTGTGTTTTGTAGCTTGAACATGCTTAACTTTTTTTTCTTTAAAGTCCACTAATGAGTATATCCCCTGTTTATTTTTCTGAGTTTGTGAGACCTCGCTCAGGAAGATATTCTCCAAATCCATCCATTTGCCTGCGAATTTTAGGATATCATTTTTTTCTTACTGCTGAGTAGTATTCCATTGTGTAGATGTACCACAGTTTGTTAATCCATTCTTCAGTTGAGGGACATCTAGGTTGTTTCCAGGTTCTTGCTATTATGAGTAATGCTGCTATGAACATAGTTGAGCTAATGTCTTTGGAGTGCGAATGTACATCTTTAAAGTATACACCCAGAAGTGGTATTGCTGGATCCTTGGGAAGATTGATTCCCAGTTTTTTGAGAAACCGCCATGGAATGCAGAGTGGCTGAACAAGCTTACACTCCCACCAACAATGGAGGAGTGTTCCCCTTGCTTCGCACCCTCTCCAGCATACGCTGCCATCTGTATCTTTTATCTTAGCCAATCTAACAGATGTAAGGTTTAATAGCACAATAATTTTTGCTAATATGCTCGGCTTTAGCATTCTTCATTTCTCCACATGTCATAACTTCATGTAAATGGAACTCTAATTATAGCGCTTCAGGATTTTGAACTAAATATTCTGATCAACGGAAGGCATCTTGCATTTCCCAGTGGAACTAAAGCATAAGAAATACAGTTTGTTATGGGAATTGTTTCTGTATTATGGAAAATATACATATATGTGCTTTTTATAACAAGAATTCTCTATTTTTTGAGTGATTCTTAATTGGATAATTCACATTTTT
This sequence comes from Sigmodon hispidus, assembly GCA_004025045.1. NCBI lineage: Eukaryota > Metazoa > Chordata > Mammalia > Rodentia > Cricetidae > Sigmodon > Sigmodon hispidus. Next base: position 29,908 of record PVIH01009711.1, on the reverse strand, counting down.
ACAGAACATCTTTCTGGCTTTTCTTTATTTATTCAACCTCAACTGTTAAATTTGATAGTTTCACAGTGAGAGTAATTTAAAGTTAAATCACCAAGGAAATAGAAATGTACACAGAAAAGCTAGGACCCAAAAAAATGAAAAGAGAAAGAATGTCAACTTTGTCAAAAGTGGTCTGGAGGAATACTCCAAGTTAAGAGTGCTGGTGTCAGACTTATTGCAATGTTAAAAATAGAATTCTTTGTTTATAATGGCATAAGTGTCATTATAGCATAAATGACAAACATAAAAACACTTGTGTGACTCAAATTATACCATTTAAATACTTTAGGGGATTACTTTTGACAAGTTTTCTACTTGTCAAAGTGTGCAAAAAGTCTATTTTTACCTCAAAATAAAATAAATACAGTATATATCAAAATGAAGAGAACAGATATTTATGTATTGACCTTTTACAGTTAAATAAAGTCATTAGTAAAAACAAAATTTTACCTCTAAACTTTTTTCTTCTTCTCACTATATTTTCTCAAAAAGAGGCACATGCATGTAATCGTCCCTTTGGTTTATTAGTAATCTTGCAAAGATTAGCATACAACTATGAGGTGCTTGCCAGAGAATCCAGTTTGGCACAATGTGAAATTAGTATTGTCTAACATCAGCATAGAAACTTGAAATGGTCCTCCAGGATGTTTGCATAAGTCCTCTTGACATGGTACTGACATCAATACCACATAGGTGCTTAGATCTTCAAGCATAAACTGTGGAGTGAATAAGGCAAAAACCCAAAGCGCCATGGATCTTTATACTCTAGCGTTAAAAGTCACATCTACCATTTGAACTGCAAAAATGAGCACACTGCTATTTGCTAAAAACAAGACGGGGTGAGGGGAATGTGGCCATTCATCACAGGAGGAAATTTTGAATGAGATGTGCACTAGCTGTAGATAAATTTTAAAAATCTGTGTCCTTCCCATTGGAAAGAAACTTATTTCTTCTTATAAATAAACACTATTCTTTCATGATGAAAGGAATAGTGCCATACAAATAAATATAGCAGCAGGCACAAGCATACTGTCCAGAACATGTTAACATAAATAATATACAAATGAAGCTCTTCACATTCATTTCCTTGTTACACTAACTTTAGTTTTTAGGTTTAGAAGTAAAAAAAAAAAATAGATTTTTGGTCTTCATACATCCTATGTTAAGATAAAAGGCACCAAATATCAAAATTCAGTGTAAGCAAGATGGAGCTGCTAAGGCAGCCAATGATAAGGTCAGTCTAAGGTAATGTTTCTAGACCTTCAACTTGAGCTTACTATATATGCCTGGAAATGGTGTTTTGTTTCCCAAATAGGCTTCATCAAATATATAAATTGATTTGTTTTTAGTTGTTTGGTGTTTTAAAATGAATTGCCACAAGAAATTAAAATGTATATTTGTTAATGCAATCTTTGTCTCTATTATACAAGAGTTATAATACTTACTGGTTGTCCTGTATTTACCATGCAGTAAGTAGTCCTTCAAGATAATGGCATTCAAGGTTGACAGCAAAGAAATTGAGGCAGCTTTTAACTGTTCTGTACAGACATTTGTCATAGTGAGGAATGCATCTTTTAGAGCAGTGGTTCACAACCTTCAGGTTGCTACCATTTGGAGACTTACATATCAGATATCTTGCATTTTAGATATTAGGATTCATAGCAGTAGCAAAGTTATAATTATGAAGTAGCAACAAAATAATTTTATGGTTGGAGGTCACCACAACATGAGAAACTGTTTTCATGCTGTGGCATTAGGAATGTTGAGAACCACTGTTCTAAAATGTGATGTTGATTTCATTATAAGAAGCATTAGATGTTCAGAAACTCTACTGAAAATCTCTTTGTAACTAAGGAACTATGTTTCAGATCATTGCTAATAGTTTGTTCTTCCCATTAGCTATACTAATGGGTCATCTTTGGAACTCTGTGCTTATCAAACCAATATTGCTGTATATTGTAACAGCTTAATTACAATGAGATTTAAAGATTTTTACATTCTTCTAAACTAGGCAAAATGATATTGCATTTAATTTTATGCAAATTTCAAAAACAATATGAATATTGTAACTGTAAATTACTTCATCTTTAAATATTGTGTAAGTCAAAGTAAATGCATATTTTATATGACTACAATATCAACTACTTAGTAATTTAAACTAAAAATACGTGAATTCATCATAAATTTTAAAATATTGTGTCATTTTAAAAAAAGCAATATATACTATGAAATAGGTAATAGAAAAAACCAACCCATACCACATCAAATCAATGTTTATAATTACTCATATGAGGCTTTTACATTTAACCAAGGTAATGCAATTTAGCTTGTGCAAAAAACAAAATCTCTGGTGCTTTGCAGCTTTTTAAATGTTTGGAAATTTCAATTGAAAAGATATTTATTACAGCCAAGGTACTTTTATATCTGACAAGGAAATATTACTCATTAGCATCTAGAAAATAAAATTTGACTGAATATTGGGTAGCATAAGAAAAGATGTAATAGTCACAGATTCTAGAATGTCTATTTGTCTGTATATTTATTATTAACTTACTGGATAAAAGTTATGAAACACTATCAATAGGTAAACTTATAGAAGTGGTAAAAATAATATCTTTACCACTAAAATAAAGTAAGTAACAGTATTATATCAACATTTATTAATTTATGCTTTCAAGTATCTGTTATTTAAAATAACATGTTGCATATCTCCAGTTCAAGTAGAGAATGAAAGGGTAGAAACAAACAAATGTACTTGCTACTGGTTATTGAAATATGTGTCAGAACTGTCACTAAGAGGGTAAAACATGAGTGAGGATAAATATTTTAGATGGGTAGGCAGGGAACACTCTAAAAGTAGATTCTGTTCAACAAAAATCTATGTGAAATTAGCAAATAGAACTGAGAGGGAAGCACTGAGTAAAGAACAAGGAATGATCCCATGAACAGAGTAGAGGGCCATGATGACCCGAGTGTAAACGGAGAAGGGAGATGCAGGAGGCATAATTAACATGCCCTTCAGTTTAGGGACTATAGTCCCTGTTCCAGGTATGTATATATAGGTAAATAGAAAGAAAGATAGATAGATAGATAGATAGATAGATAGATAGATAGATAGATAGATAGATGATAGATGATAGGAAAATACAAACATACATAGATGATAGACTGATAGATGATAGATACATAGATACATATATACATACATACATAGGTGGACAGATAGATGATAGATGAATGGACAGATAGACAGGTAGATGATAGAGTATGTTTTTTTGTTCATTACTGGTATCTTATTTAAATGCTGACATGAAAAATAGAATTGCCTATTCACTGTTTTATCACTCCACTGAGTAAAGTTATTCAATGTAATAATAAACTACGCATAAGTAGACTTCTCCTAACATCCTTCAAAAATTTCACATTCTCTTCTTCATAATTATTGACTACTCCTTCATAATATTGTGCTAAAGACCTATTTAAGAGTAATACATAAAATACAACTATTATTTAATATCTATATATTTTTATTTACATACCTATTGAAAGATTGTTACTTTAAATATACTTACATTCTGTCTTTGAATTTGTACATCAAAATGTATGTAGAAACAGACTAATGTTTATTTATATATAGCAATACTTTGTAATTAATGCAGAGTATCAGTTTTAAAAGCAGTTAATTATTTAAAAGTAAAGATAATTAACAGGGATATATAAGATGCAAATATAGTTGCCAAATCATTATTATGTCAGTTTCCCATTTAAACATCTGTTACTACATTTTTTGTTTGTGTTTGTGTACATATGTGCAGGAAACTATTTTTTTAATTAAATGTATATCACCACATGTGTTACAACTTGTGTGTAGATGAGAAGACAACTCTACAGAATGAGTTTTCTCTTTCTATCATAGGGGTCCAAGAAACTGAACTTCAGTCTTTGGGATTCACAGCAAGTGTCTTTTCTTTGTCTTTTGTGATCAGATCTTGGATTAATATTCTGTATTAAACTTTGTTTCAATGCATTCAGTTATAGGCTTATTATAGTCAACTCTTCTATATTTTTACTTTAATATCCATACATTAGAACTGGTTTTTGTCATCTAGATACTTCAGCATATGTTTTTATAAAGTCATTTAGAAAAATAGCTATTCATTCAATATTTCCAGGGCATCCAAGTTTACAAAATGTATTGTTAATGAATCTTGAAGAAATAAACATGTAAATAAATGTAATTTGAGGTTTTGAAAGTCACAACACAATAGACGTTTTATTGTTAGATTAGGAAGAGCTTGACCATATATTAAATGCTGCTATGCAAAACTCTCAGACATATTCCTCTAAAATGTAGGTGTCATCATTCCATGCACTTCTTATATCCAGTGAATAGACAGGCAGTTAATGAATGAGAAAAGCACCTGCAATTGGGCAAAGAGTATAATCTATGCATTTTCTTTTTAATATATATATATATACATATATATATATATATGTAGTAAAAGGTTTCTTTTTCCATGTATACCCCGGATCACCATCCCTACCATCCTCCAAATCCTTCCCAGTACTCTCTCAGCCTCCACCCACCCCCATCCCTCCATCCATTCCCCAAGGAGGGCAAGGAGTCCCAAGGTAGGACAGTTCAGTCATTTGAGATATTTCTGATTCCCTCATCCCAGTATTAGGGTTGGGTTAGGTGTTCCACTGTAGGGAATGGACTCCAATTTGCCAGTTCATGCACAGGAACTATGCATTTTTTATAAATAGAAGAGAATTTATATTAACAACTACAATGCACTAACATGTACACATGCCTATTTTCATTATATACATGTATAAATTTTAGCAATAACATTTCTTTGAAATATATATATAATTGAAATATTTAATATAAAGCCAAAAGTGAAGGCACCTGAAAACAAACAAGAGAGGATCTCAGAAGGAAATTGGGGAACCAGATAGGATTACTGACTCAGGACTAAATTACCCTTCCTAACATAATCAATAGGCAGTGCTTAATGTCTTTAGTATTATAAATATGTAGTATATTTAATATATAACAATTTTATTTAATGTTTATTTATTGAGTTATGTTTATAAAAATAGTATATAGCTAAATATTTATAGTTACACATTCATATACACACATGTGTTTATATATTTTATTATGAGTGTTTGGAAAGAGAGAGAGAGTGAAAAGAGAAGAGTGAGAGAAATAAAGAGAATTTCAAGGCTAAGAGTTAAAAATGGTTTCCCAGTAAACATTTCAATGTATGTTAAAACTTGGTTAGATAAAAATATTGTCAAAAAAAGTCAGTCTCAGAAGTCTTTATCAGACAATCAGATAACAGACAAAACTAAAAGTACCAAGTAGAACATAACAAAAACTCTCCAATGGGACTCATTGATCCTATTGGTACATAGTGAGTCTCCAGTCAATCCCCAAGCATCTCACAGTTATTTTCTTAAAGGAAGAAGCAATCTGAGAACATTACTATAAAATCCTCTTCTTAAGTTGTTGGTTTGAATGTGAATTATCCCTCTTGGAGTCATGTGTTTATCAATTTGGTTACCAGTGTGTTGCACTGTTTTGGGAATTCTAGGAAGTAGTTTTTCTGATAAAGTCAGAAAAGTCAGGGGGTAGGCATTCAATTACCTACTTCTGTTACCATGCTTTCCCTGACATATGTACTGTATTTCCTCTAGAGGTGTAAGCCAAAATAAATCCTTTCTTCCTCAACTTGCCTTTCAGCAGGACATTCCTTCAAAGCAACAGAAAAATAACTTATACGGTGGCCAGAATATCTAGCATTCTCTTTTAGGTATAGGCAATCTAGGTTATAAAAATAACTTGGCCTATCATGGGGAGTGACAGTCTCTTATCTGCTAAGACCTACAAATTCTCTGCTCTTGTAGTCTTAAGACTATAGCTCCAATTTCTTTGTCAAGAACCTGCTCAGAGAGATTTATTATGCTTGCTGTTTTTCTTCTCCAAGAGCAAGGAATGATAAACTATTGAAGACTGCAAGTCATAACCCTGACTGCACTTTCTATGCTCTGCCACTTAAGTTGCAGGAAAGGAGCTTAAATATATAACACAAAAACAAAAAAAAATGACCATTTTGTTAAATCAACCCTATACAAACATTGCACATATTTCTTTTTAAAACTTTTATTCTTCTTTCAAAGATTACATCCCAACCACAGCTTCTCTCCTATCCGCTGCTCCCTGCCCCTCTACCCACATCCCCCCCCTTCCAGGTTCACTCCTCCTCTGTTTTCTTTCAGAACAGAGCAGGCCTTCCAGGGATATCAAAGGAAGATGACCTAATAAGATACAATAAGACTGGGGAGAAAACCTTATTCTTACTGAGATTAAAATGTAAATAAGTATTTACATCAATTTTTAATTTTATAAAGACTAAGATTATTAGATTAACAAATTTATAATACTTATTTGTCATTATTTACAATGATTTCTAGTTATTTGATGGCAATATAGCGAATGTTTCATAGCTAGAAAATTTTTCAAATTTTCTCATATTAATATGAGGTCAGAACCATGCAAAGATCTGAAAAACACACAATATGAGCTCTAAATAGTAATTTAACTTAATTTAAATCTTATTAATAGAATATTTGACATATACATAATGTAATCTCTGAATGTCATATGGATTAGATACTTTGACCAATTAAGAACATAGATTGTCAGGGAGCTTGCTTACTGTGTATTAAAGTAGTTGCTACAGTAAGAATCCCAGTGTCCACATAATAGCTCAGCATGATGATATGTATCTATAAACCCAGTACTGGAATGTAGAGACAAGCGATTCTAGACATTCAGAGTTGACAATCTAGCCAAAGAAGTTGTGTCCAGAATTTAGTGAGAAACTGTCTCAAAAAATACATTATTTTTTGGATATGCATAAAGGAAGGAACTGAATGTTGACCTCTGGCCTCCATAATTATTTACACATACAAAGACTATACAAACACATCACACTTTGAGTTTATTTGCAATTTTCATTTAAAATAAATTACATATTTTAAAAGTTTACAGTACAACTAATATAACAGTCCTCAGTACTTCTAAGATAATAATATAGAGGAAACAGGCAAATTCCCTGAGAATAAAAATGAAAGGATTATTTTGACATAATGACTTATCCCAAGCTTAGGAATTGTGTATAGTAAAATTGCTTCTCTTTTTCCAATGAAAAAGTTGCTTTGAAAACTTGACTTTGTTTATGTAACCAAAGATCCATTTTTATTTTTTTTCTTAATTTCCTTTTTTTAAAATTTTTTATTTATTTTTGAAAAAAGTCTCATTTGTTATCCATGTATCTCCTTGTTCAAACTCCCTTCCTCCTCCCGCCCCTCCCAGTCACTCTCTTGTTCTGATCTCCTTATCTCATCATCAGTAAGGGCAAGAGGTCCCAAGGTCCCAAGATGGCTTAGTTCAGCACCACTCCAGACAAGTCAGATTTCCTCATCCTAATATCAAGACTGGGTTAGGTGTTCCTCTGAAGGGAATGAGCTCCAAGGTGCCAGTCCAAGGTGTTTCAAATCTCAAGTTGTTCAGTGGTGGTAGTTTACAGCTTGGGCATGCTTAACTTTTTTGTTTAAAGTCCACTAATGAGTGAGTACAACCCCTGCTTATCTTTCTGGGTTTGTGATACCTCGCTGAGGAGGATATTCTCCAAATTCATCCATTCGCCTGCAAATTTTAGGATATCTTTTTTCTTACTGCTGAGTAGTCCTCCATAGTGTAGATGTACCACAGTTTGTTAAATCACTTTTCAGTTGAGGGGCATCTAGATTGTTTTCAGGTTCTTGCTATTATGAATAATGCTGCTATGAACATAGTTGAGCTAATGCTTTTGTGGTGTGAATGTGCATCTTTAGGGTATATGCCCAGAAGTGGTATTGCAGGGTCCTTAGGGAGATTGATTCTCAATTTTCTGAGAAACTGCCATACTGCATTTCAGAGTGGCTGAACAAGCTAACACTCTCACCAACAATGAAGTATTCCCCTTACTCAGCAACCTCTCCTGCATAGGCTGTCATTTGTGTCTTTAAGCTTAGCCATTCTGACAGGTGTAAGGTGGTATCTCAAAGTTGTTTTGATTTGCATTTCTCTGATGGCTAAAGATGTTGAACACTTTTTCAAGTGCCTTTCAGCTATTTGTAATTCTTCTGCTAAGAATTCTCTTTTTAATTCTGAACTCCTTTTTAAATTGGATTAATCAAGAATTTGGGCTCTAGTTTCTTGAGTTCTCTGTATATTTTAGAGATCAGTCCTCTGTCACTTGTAGAATTGATGAATATTTTTTCCCATTCTGTAGGCTGTCTTTTTGTCTTACTGATTGTGTCTTTGGCTTTATAGAAGCTTCTCAGTTTCAGGAGATCCCACTTATCGATTGTTGTTCTTAGTGTTTGTGCCACTGGTGTTATATTTAGGAAGTAGTTACCTGTGCCAATTCGTTTGAGGGTATTTCCCACTTTCTTTTCTATCAAGTTCTGTGTGGCTGGGTTTATTTTGAGGTCTTTGATCCACTTCAATTTGAGTTTTGTTCAGGGTGATAGGCTTGGATCTATTTGCAGTTTTCTACACATTGCCAGCCATCTATGCCACCACCATTTGTTAAAGATATTATTTTTTTTCCATTGAATATTTTGGACCTCTTTGTCAGAGATCAGGTGTTCATGGGTTTTTGGGTTAATGTCAGGATCTTCAATTTGATTCCCTTGATCCATGAGTCTGTTTTTATGCCAGTACCAGGCTATTTTTTATTACTGTAGCTCTATAGTATAATTTGAAGTCGAGGATGGTAATCCATCCTGAGGTTCTTTTGTTGAGGAAAATTGTTTTGGCAATTCTGGCTTTCCTGTTATTCCAAATGAAATTGAGTATTGTTCTTTCCAGGTCTGTAAAAAATTGTGTTGGGATTTTGATGAGCATTGCATTGAATCTCTAGTTACTATGTTGATTCTACCTATCCAGGAACATAGGAGATTTTCCATTTTCTGATATCCTCTTCAATTTCTTTCTTCAAAGATTTAAAGTTTTTGTCAAATAGATCTGTTACTTCTTTAGTTATAGTTACTCCAAGGTATTTAATGCTATTTGTAGCTACTATAAATGGTGATGTTTCCTCTATTTCTTCTTCAGCCCTTATATCTTTAGCATATAAGAGGTCTACTGATTTCTTTGAGCTAATTTTGTATCCTGCTTACTTGCTGTAGATGTTTATCAGCTGTACACGTTCCTTGGTAGAATTTTATGGGTCACTTATGTATACAGTCATATCATCTGCAAATAGAGGTTGTTTGACTTCTTCTTTTTCCATTTGTATCCCCTTAATCCCATTTGTTCTCTTATTGCTTTAGCTAAAACTTGGAGAACTATATTGAATAGATAAGAAAAGAGGAGACAGCCTTGTTTCGTTTCCGATTTTAGTGGGATTGCATTGAGTATTTCTCCATTTTCCACAAAAGAACCTAAACATGAGACTTTGCTGATTGTTACAAATTCAGTTATTTAACATTCATTGAAGATGTGATTATATTGGATACACTTTGTTCTTATGACCCTAGGAATTTCCCTGGCACTGTGTAACATGAATATCTCTGATTAAAATAGAAAGTACACTAAATAAGTTTTAGATTAACTATAGAGGCCAGGTTAGAAGCTTGTTTCAAAGAAGGTTCTAAGCTTAATTAATAATTTCATTGTAACTAATTCAGTTTACTTGTCCCTGTAGGTTCAAGCTGTAAATGGTTACTTTTCAGTGTTTTAAAATGTTCCTCATACAGAAGAGAATGATATACAATTATATTTTAAAATGTAAAGTCTGCAATATATTGACCAAGTCATAAAAAAATTGCTCCGTTCACCTCTCCCACCAAAAAAGAAATGGTTTCAGTGTCCTTAAACATCACTCTTTTTCAGGACTTGTCAATCAGTAAATGTCACAGTGTGATCCTTATGATTTATATTTTTGTTGTCAGATTTTTTTATTCCACAGATCTTCAAATACATTCAATGATCAACCACAACTGTCCATAAACAAAAAAAATCATTTTTATATCATTTTTCTTGGTTGACAGAATTTGATGTTACTGTATTTCTGAAATGTTCCAGCAGACTAGCACAGTTACGAAGTGGACACCAGAACTGGATGCTTTTTGTAGAGTGAGTTAATTAAATGAGGAAAAAAACCTGAGAAATCAGGGTGGAAATATTTTAAAACAAAAATCACAAGGCTAAGAGGAATGTGTTTTCAACTCTGTTACAGAACAAGTCTACAATTTTGAAAATAATGCAAAAAAATGTTGCCTTAGCCTCATAGTATACACCCTTGGTGGTACTTGCTCTAAATTAACTCAATTTTTTTCTAAAGTAATAAACAAATAGACACTTTATGCTTTCTGCAAAGCTAATTTTTCTACTAAGTCATCATTACTAGCTTCTTTAATTTTACTAAAATTGTGGATGAAACAATAAGCCACTAAAGATTTTAGTTAGTAAATTAAGGCCATCTTAACCCTCTTACATCTACACAACACTTAGAACCATTTGTTTTTCTTTTTTTTTAATTTTCTTTTAAACTTTATTTATTTATTTATTTGCCTTGGTGTTTGCCTGGAAGGAACTACAGACAGTTGTTAGCTGCCATGTGGGTGCTGGGAATCGAACCCAGGTCCTCTGGAAGAGCAGACGGTGCTCTTAACCGCTGAGCCATCTCTCCAGCCCCCCATTTGTTTTTCTTAAGTAGACAAATACCAAGAAAGAGCATACTTGAGTCACAAGTAAACAGACCTAAGATACTTTATCATGAACCACAATGCTAGGCAAGCCAGAATAAATTAGTAGCTACTGGTATTTTAATAGTCTGTTATCAGAACCAGCACTTTGCCCACTTACAAAATAATTATGATAAGGCTCTCTCTTTTCATACTTTTTCCTACAAATCATTAGATTATCTAGGCTGGCCTCAGACTTGCAATCCTCCTGCCTCAGCTACATGCATGCTACAATTACAAATTCTGATATGGTTTCTACTATGAAGAACCATATACTTAACCCTAAAAGGGCTACATTAAGAAAATAAATTCAGCAAAGATGTTAAATATTAGAAGTAAACAGTGGCATGTATATTATTCAACTTTAAGATATAACTTTAAATGGTATAATCAAAAATGATATGTAAGCTAATTTTAATAAAAAAGCAAAGGTAACTCAATGAAGAAAGAATTGGTTTTTGAATTGTTCAAACTTTAGCATGTGTAGAACAAAATTGTCATAGATCTTATTCTTTTTATAATGTTAATTTAAAATTCAGTGAGCAAGGCTGGAGAGACGGCTTGGCAGTTTACAATACTGACTGTTCTTTCAGATGTTTTGAAGCTCAAAGTCCAGCACTCACATGGTTAGTGGCATCCATATGGAACTCTAGCTCTAGGGAAATGGATGGTTTCTTTTGGCCTGGGAAGTTACTGCACTTGTGTGTGTGCATATGTATGAATATATACTATAAAATAATAATAACAGTAAGTTTTTAGAAAAAGAGTCATTGAGATGGCTCAGTAAATTTTATTTACCTGATAACCTGCATCTAATTACTGGGCCTCACATGGTAGAATGAAAAAACTGACTGTACATTGTCACGCGCCACCTCGTCCTGCAAGGAGCATGCAACACCGGATCCTTCTCTTTGCAGTTTATTAGGGCCTTTAATTATCTTCTTGTCTCTCACTCACTCACTCTTACTCTCACTCTCTCACACACTCTCTCCTGAACGATGAACGACCCCAGGGGGGAAGTCCACTCGTGGCTAAATACCCTCTGGGCTTCCAATCCCGGTAAGCCACATAGACATTGCCCATAGGTCCCGAGGCGCCGGAAGCAAGCCACCATCCTTGCCTACAGCCAATAAGGAGTTGTTTACTCCTGAGAGCACTCACCATCGAGAAAGATGAAAGGCAGAAACCAGCGCCACCTTTAGGGCATGGTACAACGCAGCTCCCTACAGATCCCCCTTCTTTATTAAAAAAAAAAAAAAACAAAAAGCAGGCAGAAGCAGAGGTCTAGTCTCTGAAGTGCAAAAGGAACATGTACAGGTATTGCTCCAGGTGTCATCCACCCAGACAAACCCTGGCCCATCCAACACCCTTTTCACAGAGGCAGGCAATTGGGTGTCAACCTGCGTGCAACCAGACATACTCCTCATGAGTTCCCATAAGCCAGAGTACTCATGTGCAGTGCTAAGCCTCACATCCTGCAAAACATTCTTAAGGCTTCTCCTTTAGGGAGGCCAAACAAACTTAGGGGGACTGACCGACTCCAATGGCTGAAAATGCTTGGACAACCATGGCTGCATCACGACACTGAAGGAACCTAACATGGCAAATGCACCACAGGCAAACTATGAATATCAGCACCATCAGGCTCGCCAGAGCTCCCATTCCCGCCCACTTTTTCTGGTGATCCACAGCGGTGGAGAATCAGGACGCCAGTCCTTCTGCCAGGTCCAGCATTCACTCTGGTACAATTCACGATCACCATGGTCACTCTCAGCTGGGCTGTCAAGTTTTCGAATTCACCAATCCAGTTTCCTAAAAGATAACTTGACAACTGTTTAGACAGATTTGCAGCATGAATAAAGTTCTGATATTGTACACTAGTCCCACATAATTCTGAAAACTTCCATTCACAGCCAAGCTAGGCCAGCTGCCAAAGAGTATCAATCCACTCTTGGACCAGGTTGATCCTTTGATTAATAACCATCAAGCCCCCTTTTAACTGGGCAATAAGATTCTTTTGTATGTCTAGAGCCTGTACTACATTAGCCAAGACCACATTCAAAATCTGTGCAGTCTGCACGATATGGCTCATGGCTCCTATGGCAGCCAATGAAATGGCTGCAATTATGGCAAGCACTTATCTGCACCCTCAGGGCCAGCAACAGCTGTGGGGTAATGCTTGATGCTCTTATTTGGGGAAACCTTGGGGATGTATCCATAGCACAGATAAAATTGCCATATTGTTTCCAGGGCTTGTGCTACACTGGCAGAAAGATTATTCAAAGTACACTGGCCTCCCAGGCCTGTAGATTTAAAGACATGCTGACTAGACCTACAAGACTGCTGGGTCATTTGTGCAGGGAGAGTGCCGAATACCGCTTACTGAGCGCCTCAGGCTCAAACATATGCCCAAGGCAGAGCACTCAGGTGGAAATTTTCCAGGTGGCTGGAATGTAAACAACTTAGGCTCACCTGCTCTCACTTAGGATGGCTGTCAATCACTAGGTGTCATGTGGTGCCTGTTAAAAGCCTCCACCTGGGCTACAGTGAATGAGGCCGTGATCTCGTAAGTCCGTACTGACTCAGCCAAAGATTTTATCACTTTGAAATCTAAGGGCTCCTCGTATCCAATTTCCTTGTGGATTGAACACTGGATACACTAAGCAACTCTGTTCTGACTGCCTTCCATGCCCCCGGGTTGAAAGAATGCCCTAACCTGCCATTCCCACCTTCCGCATAGGGAGGGGGAGCCGGAGGGGTGGCTTGACATGCTGGGAATCTACAGCATTCTTCTCTATCTGGATCCTCCTGTTCATTTCATTCATTCATTTCATTCATTCATTTTTGTTCTTTTTATCTGTTCTATGAGGGACAGCAGCTCTTCCTCCGAGTCTGTAGACTCAGGAGTTTCTATATTATCAAGGTCAGGGCACAACTTTCCCCTTTTACTCCATCCTTCACCTCCTTTAGAATTCCCTGCTCATAGGCAAAATCTAAATCTCGCCCTAACTTCTCCCAGGAGGACACCATTAGACTGCCCGTGACAGCAAACCACGGAGCTGCAACGTCACATTCCTTTAAAAATCTCTCTAGTATACTTTCCTTAATTTCCAGGCCCTTAGTTTGTAACAGCTCTTGTAGAGCCAGAAAAATTGGACATGAGGTTGAAGACCCCATCCTTATATGACCTTTACTCCTTATTTTAAAAAATCTTTTCTGAGCCTCTACCAACCAGCCCCAGCCTTGCTACTACTTTTACTTTCACTTTTGAGCTCAAGTCTGCAATAATTGTTACTTTCACTTTAAGCCAAAATTGGCAACTGCTGCGTTACTTTCACTTTAATCCGAAACTGCTGTGCTACTTTCACTTTGAGCTCAAGGCTGCCGTGTGTCCACAGCTGCAAAAGATTACACCCACTCCTCAGTGAGCTTGCCGTGCATCCACAGCTGTAAGAGGTTACACCCACTTGTCAGTGAATTCCCTCTTCTCCGCCTTTACCTACAGGTCGTAGCTACCCGCTAGCGCCAAGAGGTTACCCTCACTACTTGGTGAGCTCCCTCTTTCTCCGCCTTATCCTATCTATAGGCCGGAGCTACCCCGCTCTCACTGTGGATCTCAACTTACCTGGGACTTACCGGTGCACCTCCCCACCCCCCGACTGCAGAAGAGTTCTGAATTCTGTCGTTCCGTTGGCACGAGTTCAATTCTTATCTTCCCGGGTTTCGGCACCACTTGTCACACGCCACCTCGTCCCGCAAGGAGCATGCAACACCGGATCCTTCTCTTTGCAGTTTATTCGGGCCTTTAATTATTTTCTTGTCTCTCACTCACTCACTCTTACTCTCACTCTCTCACATACTCTCTCCCGAACGACGAACAACCCCGGGGGGGAAGTCCGCTCTTGGCTAAATACCCTCTGGGCTTCCAATCCCGGTAAGCCACATAGACATTGCCCATAGGTCCCGAGGCGCCGGAAGCAAGCCACCATCCTTGCCTACAGCCAATAAGGAGTTGTTTACTCCTGAGAGCACTCACCATCAAGAAAGGTGGAAGGCAGAAACCAGCGCCACCTTTAGGGCATGGTACAATGCAGCTCCCTACAGTACATATTTCCTTCTGACTTACAAACATAACTCTGTGGCATGTCTTCCCCCCCCCAAAAAAAAACAAAACACACACACACTGCCTTCCCAAAAAACCAAAACACACACACAAAGAAACCTGAATAAATAAATGAATGTAATAAATTTTATAAATTCAAAGTGAATCTGTCTAAATATGGAGCATGTGAGTATAACTTTTATAGGAGAAAAATTTGTGATCACTGATATTTTGAGGTTTTTATCATCTGAAACATAATGTACAAAAGAAAAGCATAATAATTTTTATGTATTTCAAATTATTAGCTGCACCCAGGGGGACACTGAAAAGAGGCTAATGAGACACGGCACTAAAGAACACATACAAATGGCAACTAACCTCCTATAAAGGTCAGTGTCATTGGCTGTAAGCAAACTGGAAGCTGAACAATAAAAACAGAGATGGTGCTACACGTCTGTTAAACTTTTAAAAGCAGAGGGAAGAGTTTGTTAATTCAAAGTGTGACTGCAAGTAGATTCCACCAGAGATCTCAGGCTGGTCTGTAGACAGAAAGCAAAGGCATACTTTGGACCTCATCTGGGAAGATTTCGTTGTGAAAAAAATTATTCCAACCATCCTAGTAACTATTATGTGTGTGTACCTTGCTATATTTTTAAGTAGTTAGTTTGCATGACATGGCTAAAGAAATCAAAAATAGGTTTTTTCTTTTGTCACTGAAGTTGCTGTTTATTTATTTTACTTTATTTTTGGCCCATTTGATACATGTGTGTAATAGTGTACTACAATAAGCTACATTTTTTAAGAAGTTGTTTTCCTTTTACATATCCTCCACTGTTGCCCCTCCCTCCTCTCCAACACTCCCCGCCTGTCTTCATCCCATCCACCATCCACTCCTCAAAGGAGGTCAGGCTGCCCTTTAGTAGTCAGCACCGGCTAGAGGCAGGACCCATCCCCTCCTCCCTGTATCAAGGCTGAGCAAGGCATCCCACTATAGGGAGCGGGCTCTCAAAAGCCAGTTCATGTACCCCAGATAATTCTTGTTCCCATAGCCAGGGGTCCCATTAACAGATTGATCTAAGCAACTGTCACCTCATTCAGAGGGCCTTTGTCATCATAGATCCTACATCCAATGACTGATGGAAGCAGATGCAGATACCCATAGCCAAGCACTTGGCAGAACTCCTAAATTCAGCTGAAGAGAAGGAGGAACAACTAGAGGAGCAAGGGTGAACAAAGACCACAATGAAGAAAACCACAGGGACAGCTGAACAGAGCTAATAGGAGCTCACTGAGTCTGGAGTGACAGCCAGAGAGCCTGCATGGGTCAGAAATGAACCAGAATTTTATTTTGAAAAAAAATCTTGATGTATATTTTTAATTAAAATAGTAACCGTCATGGCAGTGTAGTACATGAGCCCACTTACTTGGCTTTAGAAGACAGTAATGTTATAGATAAAAAGAGAGTGAAGGTTGCAGACAGTTCTGGAATGCAGACATATAGGAATCAAGGGGGCTTTGCAAAAGTTGTAGCTATGTTCTTTGATAAACTAGTGGTAGGTATACAAAACCACACATTACAGGACCTGTGGGTGGGATCTCCTGGAGAAAGACACTGTCTGCAAAGAATGATGGATAAATTACAGCTCCAGTGACTGGAGAGGTTGGAATGTTGCCGGTCCAGAGACAAACTCCAGTTTATCATGCACTATTGTAATTTAGCCCATTACATAGCCATGCTTTGCTCCCTCCTCTGCCCCATCTTTGCCCTGTGTCCATTAAACATCTGTTTAATGTTTACAACAGATTAAAAAACTAATAAAATAAAAAGTTAAGATATTGTCTAGTTTTTCAGTAGGCTATGTGTGCTGTCCAGTTGCACCTGAAGTCTATTGCAGTTTGTCCTGTCTTGCCTTAGCATACCTGCTTGATATACCTACCAGTGTATCTGAAAAGAACCTTGATTTATGACTTTCTTTGTCCTGTTAACATAGAAACATAAACTTGCTTCCACTTTGGAACATGGTATTCTAAGTAATCTAAATCTGGGTTTCCATATTTGACTATAGACAAAAAAAAATACAAGAATTAGTACTCCTTTGAAGTAGGAGCTGTGTGTGTGTGTGTGTATTCCCCACAGGAACTCTTTACTGTTTATCTCATAACATTATCTATAGTAAAAAAAAAATTAAAAAATGCTAAAAGGAGGCTCATCATAGAGGGAATAAAGGAGATGTTTTGTCTAGAAGTTGCTCAACCATAAATCTCAATATTGCCAGGAGGAGGTCATTTGATCCCAGCACTGAAGAGACAGGAGCAGGCAGATCTCTGAGTTTGAGACCAGCTTGATCTTCAGAGCAAGTTCTGTGTCAGCCAGGTCTACACAGAGAAACCATGTTTTTACAAAAAAAGAAAAGGTACTTCAATATTATAATTTTGACATAGTTTTCCTTCCTTAATTAATTCTAGTAGAGGTTGTTAATTTTCTGTTCAGGATCTGCTAAGTACACTCATTGAAAGTCAAAAGCAATGGTTTTGATAGCTGCATTTGTCATAAAAAGGTGTCTCATATTTTATATAAGGTTTACCAGTAATTCTATGATGCTCATAGTTTAACAGTATACACACAGATAATGTTAATTTGTTATATCATCTTATGTGGGTAATTTCAAGTCTGCTTTATTTTGTTAAGGTTTTTGACACAGCACTGTATTCTAGGCCAAACAACTTCCATGGTCATGAGACTGGCTATGACAGCTTAGAAAAGGTCCTGACAGCTGGACTTGTTGAGTGTAGGTAACTATTCATAAAAGGAGTGAGTAAGAAGAGTCACTGAACCATCATCCAGGGGTAAACATGATTGTTCACATTTAATCTGTAAGATGCTGGGATTCCTGATGGGGAATGTGCTGTATCATGGAGCTGAACCCATCCCGATTAAAGCACAACCATGTGCTCTTGGATAATGACATCACAAAGGAGGTGGGTAGCATGTGAGTTCATCATGGAACTTCATAGCATAAACCAAAATGGCAGCATGCATAAATCTTTCCATTTCCAGTGGACCCTCTGAGACTCACCAAACTCTAGTTTATATTAGTCTAAGGAGGTAACTCCAAATCATTTGATTTCTAGTGTATTACTTTGTTTTAATTTTTGACAGTTAGTGCATGATATATTTACTGATTATTTACTGATTTAAGAGTTTTCCCTGGCAGTGTACCCATAGGTACAGAGTCTACTAACAAAAGAGCTAATACTTTGAGTGTTGTAGCCTCCCAAAGCCAAACATTTATTGGTAAAGCCAAATCCACAGGCACGAAGAGGATACATTACCAAGCTGAAGGCAAGCTGTGGCCAGTGAGCTGTTACAGCAGTCTGCTTGAAGAGGAGGCTGAAGGTATAGCCTCTTCTGGATTTTATGCCTGCTATTTCTTCCTGTAATTTCCAGGTCTGTTTGCCTCTAACTGAAATATCATGTTCTGTCCTATTATCCTCTTAAGACTCCTTTGCTGCACACTGATCTGTTTTAGTTTCTCCCCCATGGCACTGTAGGAACTCTTGATTTTGCTTTTGTTTTTCAGTTACAGTCACAGAGAAAGGTTAATAATGCATCCCCTTCCAAGTTATTTTAGATGTTTGTCTTTTCACTGTTTTGTATGTTTAGTATTCTCTAGATTACAGAGACACAAATTTAACTTACATGGTATAAATTTCAAGGAGGCTACTTCTATACTAAACAAAGAGATTTAAGACTAAATCCAAAGGCTTGGAATCAAACTCAGAAATGTTAGCAACAAGTAATCTCCTCTAGATCCTCTTCTTACCTCCTGTCCTGGAGGGAACTTAGTTAGGGTTATCATTGTTGTGATGAAATACCATGACCAAAATGCCACTTGGGGAGGAAAGGGTTAATTTGGCTTATACTTCCTTAACATAGTACATCACTGGGGGAAGTCAGGGTATGAACTCAAACAGAGCCAGAACCTGGAATCTGGAGTCTGGAGCTGATTCAGAAGCCATGAAGGACTGTTGATTACTCGTCTGTTCCCATGGCTTGCTCACTCTGCTTTCTTACATAAACCAGGACAATCAGCCAAGGGATGGTACAACCCACAAAGGGCTGGATCTTACCCTATTAATAACTAATTAAGAAGTGTCCTACAGGCTTGAGATTAGAAGAGCTGAATTTGAAAATGCCAATCTTTCAGACCAAAAAAAGACCGACTTTCACCATTTTGAGGTCAAACTAAATCAATTCCTTCATTTTCCTTCTCTGATATATATCTTGCAGAGAACTTAAAACCAGACAAACAGAGTGTTATCTAGGTGCTGAATGACACTTGTTACAATGCTTTCTAGGGATGTAAAATAAAAGGTTTTAAAGAAACTGTACACAGTCACTGAGGTGAGAATTAACTGATGAGAATACTTGGGGATAAAAAAAGTGCTGTTGTGATCTGGTATGTCTTTTATTTGTTCTTCCTTTCATGAATCAAACAACTTAAAAAAGGTAGAGGATCATTTTGTTGTCTGAGCAAAAACCAAAAGTGCAGAAATGTTGCACAAATTCTAATTGGTTTTATAATAGAAACCTAGAGCCAGATATTGGGGTAAATGCCAAAAGATCATAGAAACAGAGGAACAAGCCACTAGAAGAAATCTCTCACCACTCCTGAATCCTCAGGCAGGAAGGGAGATCCTGTCTCCATGAATCCTCAGACTGAATGTTCTGATTCCTCAGTGAGAGGGAGGTAAGCACAAGGCACAAACCCTTGTCTCCTGCCTTATAGTCCTTTCTTTGTTCAGCCATATCATTTTCTGTCTCAACTCTTCTAGTGCTAGAATTAAAGGTATGTGCCACCAGTGCATGGCTTTGTTTCTCTTTTAGACTGGATTGATCTTGTGTACCCCAGTGTGGCCTTTAACTCACAGAGATCCAGAAAGATCTCTGTCTCTGATTCCAGGGTGCTAGGATTTAAAGGTATATGACACTACTGCCTGACCTCTATGGATAACTCTGTAGCTGGTTCTGCCCTCTGATTTTCAGGAATGCTTTCTTAGATCACAAACATTATATCACCACATAAGAAAGCTGTATATAACTTAACTGCTATTGGGGTAGAGAAAAGAAAAAAGAGATCAAGTCATGGTTGAGTTGGGGTATAACAAGAAATCAGGATATATATTCGAGGTAAGCAAGCAGCTGCCTGGAGAAAAGTAGGGGATTAGAAGAAAAGAAATAATGTTCAGAGTCTCAGGGAAAGGCAGTAAAGAAAAGGAACACATTCCCAAGAATACCTGGTAGTGAGTTAAGTGACAAACCACACAAATATTTGTTTAGGTGGTACATGACTGCTTATGAGACATTTTTTATTTCTCTTTTAAAAATTTATTTATTTATTTTTATCAAATAAAATCATTTTTATCCATATATCCCTTTGTTCCAACTCCTTTCTCCCTCCAGTCAGCCATCAGCCTTCTTACTCCCCATACCCTGATTTTCTACCCAGAAAGGGCAAGAGGTCCCAAGGTGGATCAGCTCAGCATCCACTCCAGGTAAGTCCAATTTCCTCATCCTAATATCATGACTGGCTTAGGTGTTCCTCTGGAGGGATTGGGCTCCAAAGTGCCAGTCCATGCACAGAAACACGGTCTGATTTCTCTTCTTGAGGCTCCACATACTACCCGTGTCAGTGGATAGTTGCCTATCCTTGGAGGGCCTAGTTCCTTTTTCTGATGGTTCCCCAGTGGCTGTTCTTGATTCAGTGAGCTACCCAGACTCCAGCCAGCCATCATTTTGAGAATTTTCCTCATAGTCCCTATCCTCTTGCTCATATAGAGTCTCTTGCCCTGCTATCAGCTGGACCAGTGACTCTGCCCAGTGCTCAACCATGTATCCTTGCCTCTACCTCTATTCATGGTTGAATGTAAGTTTGTGATGGCACTTAGGGTGGCTTTTCATTTGATTATAAGGGAAATCCTATTTAGGCAAGACATTCTCTATTGATTGGAGACCTAGCCAGGGACATTCTGTGAACTTTACACTAGTTTTCCATAGGCTTGTATTGCACATGCACATTTGATAACTTTGAACCCATTTTGTACCTTTGAGCTGTGGTTCTCAATCTTAAGAAGACTATGAGATATCTGAACCTAGCCAGTGGAGAAAAGACAAAATTAGAATAAAATCCAAATGTGCTCACTATCTCCTTGCAAGCCTGTTTTGAGGCTTAAAATTCTTTTGTTTATTTGTTTGTTTGTTTTGCAGAAAGAATTGCCTGGCTGAAGGACTTTTGCAGTATTCTTCTTGTTCAGTATGCCGAGATTACTTATTACACATCTGTTAGTAACAGCTACAAGAAACTACTATCTTTAAAATTGTACATGAAAATACCATTTTACCATTGTTTCAGAGAGTTTTATATCACCTTGACACTAGCTGAAGTTATCTCTCAAGAAATGGAACTTTAATTAACGAAATATCTTTACAAGATCTGTCTGTAGGCAAGTCTGAAGGGCATTTTATTAAACAGTGATTGATGGGGGAGGGCCTTGGCTTCTATAGGAAAGTAGACTGAGAAAGCCAGAGCAGACAAGCTACTAAGCATGCTATTGTCTATGCATCAGATTCTGTGTCAGGATCCTGCTCTGTTTGAGTTTCTGTTCTCATTTCCTTGATGGTAAAAAATAATGTGGGAGAGAAAACCCAATAACTCTTTTTCTCCCCAAGTTATTTTGCTCATGGTGTTTCAACACAGCAATGAAAATCCAAAAGTACGGTAGTTTTAATACCTATGCTCCCCTTCCCCTTAGACTTATGTGTTTGAGTTCTTGGCCCATAGAGGGCGGTACCATTAGGAAGTATAATGTCTTATTGGAACAGTTGTGGCCTTATTTGAGGAAATATGTCACAGTAGAGGTTGCAATCAAGGTCTCATATATGCTCAAGCATGGTCCAGTGGGTTTCTCAGTCTCCTTCTTCTGACTGTGGATCAAGGTATAGAACTCCCAGTATCTCCTCCAGCACCATCTCTTACTGCATGGGCACCATGCCCCACCATTATTAAATATAGAATATATTATCACATATCCTCTTTTTGTCAAAAATAAAAAGGGTTATAACTAAAATAAGAAAAATTACACACAATAGTATGATATTTGTATATAATATATAAAAGCAATAATTACATGAGAAAAGTCTAGTCCATTAACAGTTGACAAATTTGAATATAATATACTATTGTTCATCCTATTTTGATGAGTCCAAAGGATTGCACCTAATTCAATTTCTATCTAACTTGTATTATTAACTAAAAACTATCTCTTGATGTGTCTCAAACTTACACTCTTTAACTCCTAGTGAGTTTATTTTCTAAAACGATTACTAGAAAACTATAATTATCTCATCTTCAACTCCCTCAAAGACCCAAGAAGGAAATTATATTAACTAACAAAACAGAATATGCAAGCAAGAAGCTTTCAAAAATGTGTAAAAATGAAACAGTTGACTACCTGGACAGTCACCAAGGTGCCTCTGCATCATTGAAGTATCCATCTTCAGCCCACAGGCTTAGCATATCTGACAGACTTCTCTGTGAACTAGGATATTATTAGAGAACTTCCTACCATGTCCTGGCAAGGTTTAACAGTTCTTTTTATGTGTCCTGCTTGTCTGTTAAGGACATCATACTGTGAGCAGTCAAGAAAAGGGCCCAGTGGATAACTTTTGTCACAAAGAAGATCAATTCCATATGGAGTTTCTTTGATGCCCATTATCTTCTCTGAAGTAGAGTGGTGCTGCCAAGAGCATATGTCTCATTGTCATAAAAATAATATAATGATATGTTATTAAAATATCTTAAATACCATAATCTGTAGATTTCTGAAGTATTTGAAAACCCATCCATCTAAAATGTATCTATCTCTATTTGACTTTAAAAAAATGTAATATGACTATAAATTTGATTGTAATGTTTAACAACTAACTTGCAGTTCATTATATCCTAATGAGTTGGTAATAACTTTCAAGGACTAATACTTCGTATGACATTGTTAGATAAGCAATATAGATATAATACCTTGAACCTGCATAGAAATATATGTACATTAACAAAATTAATCTCAACTTTGTATTAATATACACAATTTGTATACAATATACAAAAAAATCTAATCAATGTAAAATATTTAAAACTATCAATTGCTTTTTAAAATTAGATTTAATCATCTACCCTTATATTCTATTATATCTATATCCCTATTTTCTTTTTTTAAAACAAGAACCCTGAATCTTATCTCCTTTGTTCAGCTTTTTTCCTAACCCTAACCAATACCACTTTCTAACCAATTACCCTAAATAATGACAATCATCTATAATCCATTGAAAGGCCAACCCCCCCACCCCACCTCTTGAGATTGGTGGTGTCATGTTCTTAAATTTATTTCCCACTATCTAGGAGGGATGGCATCTATAGGGATCCTGAAAAGATAAAAAGAAAATGTTAATTTCAAGGCCTGAAATAAGTAGCTGTATCATTTGTTGTCCAGTCTCTGTATAATGGGAAAGTGCATGGCTGTGTCAAGTTCTGGCTAGAGTAGTCTGTGAAGCTGGTTCATCTCAGGTACCCACCTCAAAATTGTCCTGAGTAGATTGTAGTCCAAATCCAATTTTTGGTTGGTGTTTGTCAGCCTACTGGCTTTGTCATAGTCCATGTGAAATCATCACATATCCTGGTTTCCATTCTGAGGTAAGCACATCTTTGAAGTAGACTGGCTGATTTAGCTCAGTTGTTTTATCTTTAATCCAATGCTTTTCAGCAGCTGTTTTTCCTTTCACATTAGCATTGGGAAAATTCAATGTTAATAAAACATTATGTCATCTATTTCTGGGGGTCTTTATTACTCTTTTCTTTTTATTTATCATATCCTTTAGAGCTCAATCTGATCTCTCTATGACTTCTTGCCCTGTAAGATTGTGTGGTATACTTGTAATATGCTTTATATTATAATAAGCAAAAAATTGCTTCATTTTACTAAAGGTATATGCTCAGTAATTGTCAGTCTTAATTTGTACAGGTATTCCACTGATGGTTATAACTTCTAGCAATTATGTGATTATAGAATCAGACTTTTTTGAACTCAAAACCATTGCCCATTGAAATCCTGAAAATATATCTGTTGTATGATATACATATCTTAATTTTAAAATTCTGTAAAATAAAACACATTCATCTGCCAAATTTCTTTTCTATGTATATTTTTAGAATTACTTCCTGGCAGTAATGGAGTTTGGTTATAGAAAAAAACTGGTGGGACATCTTTTTTACAATTTTTTTGGCTTGTTGCTAAGTGATGAAGAAATCTTTTATTAAGCCTTTGTTATTGACATGATTTTTTAAAATTAAACTCTGAGTCCTCTAGCACATTTCCTATTGATATTTATCAATTTCATCATTACTTGTGTTAGAGATCCTGGCAGATTCATATGGAATCAGAGGTGTTACATAGAAGAAATGATTCCTATTTCAGATTATGTCATGTAACAGGATAAATAATGAAGTTAGGTCTGACTTATCATTTAAAAGATCAGCAGTTTCAATGTGTAAAACAACCCTTCTATACTAAGACTCAGTGACTATGTTAAAAGGTTCTGTAAAATCCATTAATACCATCATAATAGCATATAATTCTGATCTTTGAACAGAATTATAAGGCATTTGAGCCACTTTACTTATATTTTCTGATTTCTAACTTGCCTTTCCTAATTTGGTTGCATAATTTTAAAATGTAGGGGTACCAGAGATTGGTGTAACCCATATAATACATGGAAGAATTAAAAAAGTTTCTTTTAAAAATCTAATTATTTTGCTTTGAAGATATTTGTTATTAATCTCTCCCAAAATATTACTATAAGCTCTTTGCCAAGGTTCACTTTCTGCCCAAAACTGGTCAATTTCTTCATTAACTGAATGTATAACAATTTCTGCTGGGTACATTCCTAACAATTGACAAATTAGAAATCTTTTTACATATGTATTTAATTTCTTATTCAGTTTATGTGGTAGAAATGTCCATTCCAATATAATATTTTGCCTTTGCATTAACATTCCTGTAGGATAATGCTTAGAGATTAAAATAACCTGCATTCACAATCCAATCAACATGTGCATCCTCCACTTTTTTTCCACCAAAGTCAGTTCTCTCTCAGCTTTAGCTGACAATTCTTTTGGACTATTTAAGTCCTTATCACCATTTAAAGTTTTGAACTAATAACTTCTGAACAATTTTTATCATTTTATGATTTCTTTAAAGTTACTGGATATACTAATGTTGGCAATTTGAAAGCCTTAGGCTGTTTTACTGTAATCTCATGAGACAAAGTTGAAACTAGTTCTTTAAATTTTTATGTCTGTGTCTGAATATTTCTATGTTTTCTCTTAACAGGCTTTTCTAAGACTTTTTTCTTGGCATTTACATTAGCTGCTTTTGTAAATCATAAAATAGAAATAATCAAACAAAATAATATTTATAATGAACATTATGATAAACATTATGATGATAATCCCATCCACATTATTTATCTTCTCTTTTATTGCTTCCAGTTTCAAATTGTCTAGAGTACTATTAAGGAAAGATCAACTACCTTCCATTATGCTACTCTCTCATTTTTACTATGGGAAAAAGCTCTCTTTCTGCATTAAACAAATTCCCCTTTAAAAAAAAAAAACAATTTACTCACCAATTTTGTTTCCAGTGACAATTCAGATAACTATGAAATGGGGCAAATATCTATTGTGACAGCAGCCCAAGGAGAGGGACCAACAAGAGAAAAAACACAACCCACTAGGAGAGGAAGGCTGCTGTTCAAAAAACTTATTCAAATGAACACGGAGAAGAAACACATGTGGCAGGTTCTGCCTAAGGCTGAAGGCTAACTTCCAACAGAAAACCTAGCGAGTTGATGTTTACTCTGACCACATGAAGCTCTAGCCAATAAGTGACTTTCTTGCAAATTCATGCCCTAAAATTTGAGCACCAAATATTTCGCAAGCCCTAGTTAGTATATAATGAAAACCAAGATTAAAAGCTGGAATATCAGAGAAAGGAAATAAAACAAGTTCAATTCTACCCAGCCTACTTCTCAGGCTAAGCAGGGTGAAACTTATCTTCAAAAGTTCTCAGCCTGGCTAGTCATTTCTAACAGAATGCCTGAATCTCTGCCTCCTCCTTCCTTAAATATCCTTCTCTCCCAGCTGTTTTCACCTCTGGGTTCAACTCTGCATCATTATCCTAGGGTTGGGATTAACAGTGTGATCTACTACTGTTTGGTTGTTAGGCCTTGAACTCATAGAAATCCATTAAGATCTCAATCTCCTGCATGATGGGATTAAAGGTATAGGTCACCACTCAGTCATCCCATCCAGTTTGATGGAATTAAAGACATAAATTACCACTCTCTGACCTTCATGGCTTGACTATGAGTGATACTGTCCTCTGATATCCCAGGTTGATTTTATTAATATACAATATATTATCACATACCACTAAACCTCTGAAACTATAAGCCAGTTACAATTAAATGCTTTCTTTTATAAGAGTTGTCATCATTATGGTACCTCTTTATAGCAATAGAAACCCTAACTAAGACACTAGGATAACCATTTACATAATAGTTCGTTTGCACATATGATATTCCCTAAATACAATAGCTCTGAGTTAATTACTTAAATAAGAATTTTTGTAGTTTTTCCAAAAGTAATAAAAACATATTGCTTATTACTAAAATTCTTTCTTATTTATTTATTTAGATCTAGAAAACCTAATTTAAGGCTTGAGATATCTAGCAACCTTTACTTTTTAACAACATATATGCAGATGGTTTCAATATAAAGAGTTCTAACAAAACCACATTTCTGACTAATAAGTTAATGGCATAAAACAAGTCTAATATGATTTTGCTGTGTTGTTTTACTTTATTGTATTATCAAGTCCTGTGCAAAATTTTCTAAGGCATTAGAACTATAGCTAAAAGTCATCAGTTTTCCTATTTCATGTATAAAATGTTCAGAGATTTATGCAGATATAAAAAGAGATAGAAATATAAAACAGCACGTATACAACTTTGCTTGTTCCTCCTTAGTCCTATTTTATTGCCTATCTTTATTTAATTAAAACATTAATAATGCAAATTATGCAAATGATGTTCTTTTTACTTTTCTTTCTTTCTGCTTTATTTCAAATAGAAGTTAAGGAGAATAGCTCACTTGAGATTTAATTTAGTCAATATCCATGAAAGAACCAAGAAATATCTATAACTAGCTGTGGAATTATGCTGGTAAATTGAGTCATACAAGATGACTGAAGAAAGAGAGACTTTCAGTGTGGTTCCCTTTTTTTCCCTATATTTCATTGGTTCCTAGGCCATGAGAACAAAGGAGACATAAAGAGAAGATGGGGACTTGTTTGGCTTGTTAGCATGATGTAAATAGCCTTCTGGGAGACAGCTTCAGTGAGGCAGCTCAACTTTATTCCAGAGTATAAAGGATATCTATAACTGTATTAGTAGCAGCACATTCCTATTAAAATAGCTAGAGCAAGCCACCTAATTACCATATGGGCAACATTCACAGGAAACTGCGTCAAAAGTCAAACTAGAAATAAGTCAGGCATCATGCCTAAACATGATTTTCAAATAAGGTCAGGTAGAAATCAAGAAATCCTCTACCTGGGGAGGGAGTTCTCCCTGCCAAGTTAGGAGAGAGCTCCCAGGCCTTGGTAGACCACAACCTCTAATCAGCAGGGCCTCCCAACAACTCAAAGATGCTATGAAGCCTTCAGGGAACAGAGGCATCAGCCACAAGGAATGAACCCAGAGCAACTTCTCAGAAACATATTTATTGATGGTCATACCAAAGTTCTTTTTAGAGTAAGTCAAGTTCCTCATAATAGAGCCCCTAATTTAATTTATATGTTTCTCAAAGGACCATATTACCTCTGCAATCTCAGTTTTTACTATGTTTGCAGTACTCAATAATGCAAGAATTCATAGTTTTCCAAGAATGTCTTATGATTAAAGCTATGAAAATGTTTTAAAACTTCTTCAGAAAAGAAATCTCTATAAATCACAGAAAAAAATCACTATTTTATATAATGATTTCTTCAAAATCTAAGTACCTCCAGAAAACAGCTACTTCATTCTAATGTTTAAAACATATACAATGACTCTACTAAATTTCACGCTATAAGTATTCATTATGCTGATAACTGTTGCTATATTGATAGGCCTCGATTGCTGCTAAAAATATTAAAAAATCATTTTTCAACTTTGTCTCAATTTTATCCATTTAAAAATATAAGTAGCCGGGACTGAGTGCTGTCTGCAGAATCCCAGTGCACTCTGGAGCAGGGGCAGGTAAACTCTGCCCCTGACCACATAAACAGCTCCTGCTGAGGGAATTTGCACGGATCCTCGCCACAACCTCGAACTGAGCGAACCAACTACAGGGGTCTCTGAAGGGCAGATTCAGACCCCACCCAGAGGTGAGGAGGGGACACGAGGCCTCAGCTCCTATATCCCAGCCTGGGAGGGAGAGTTGAGCTCCCATTGCTTCCGGTTTCGCTCCCGGGACCAAGTGCTGTCTGCAGAGTCCCAGCACACTCTGGAGCAGGCGCAGGTAAACTCTGCCCATCACCACACCCACAGCTCCTGCTGAGGGAATTTGCACGGCTACCCACCACGACCTCTAACTGAGTGAACCAACAACATAAGGGGTCTCTGAAAGATAGAATCAGACCCTGACCAGAGAGGTGACAGGAGGCACACAAACCTGAGTGCCACAACTGATCAGGATCCATCTAATTATGAACCACTGAAGCCATGGGCAAACGTCAGTGCAAAAAATTACATAATAATACAAAGGACAACATTGTAACTCCAGAAGAGAGTGGCAATCTTACAAACACAAGACCTGAAATGAGCAATGAAGAGGAAACAGAAGGAAGCAACACCAAAAATTCCTTTTTGATGATCATCGAAGCTCTAAAAGAAGATATGAAAAAAAGCCTTAAAGAAATGGAACAAAATACAAACAAAAAATTGGAAGAGACGAACAAATCTATGAAAGAAACATGCCAGGAACTAAAAGCTGATATAAAAGCTGAAATAGAAGCAATAAAAAAGATGCAAAATGAGGCAAAAATGGAAATTGAAAACCTGAAGAAAAAAGTTGGAACTAAAGATACAAGCATAACAAACAGAGTTCAAGAGATGGAAGATAGAATCTCTGAAGTGGAAGACTCAGTAGCTCAAATAGATATATCAATCAAAGAAAATAGTAAAACTAAAAAAGCCATAACTCAAGATGTTCATGAAATCTGGGACACCATGAAAAGACCTAATTTGAGAATAATAGGAATAGAAGAAGGAGAAGAATACCAGCTCAAAGGCACAGATAATGTTTTCAATAAAATCATAGAAGAAAACTTTCCTAACCTGAAGAAGGAAATGCGTATAAAGATACAAGAAGCTTACAGAACACCAAATAGATATGATCCCCAAAAAAAGTCAGTGCGCCACATTATAATCAAGCCACAAAACATACAGAACAAAGAAAAAATTTTAAGAGCTGCAAAAGAAAAGGGCCAACTCACATATAAAGGCAGACCCATCAGAATAACGCCTGACTATTCAATGGAAACGATGAAAGCCAGAAGGGATTGGTCAGAAGTTATACAGACGCTAAAACAGCATGGATGCCAAGCTAGAATACTATACCCTGCAAAATTATCAATCACCATAGATGGAGTAAACAAGGTATTTCAGGACAAAGTCAGACTGAAAGAATATCTATCTACCAATCCAGCACTACAGAGAGTATTAGAGGGAAAACTACAACCTAAGGACCCCAGATACATCCATGAAATCACAAACAATCAATAAGTCCACAGAAGAATACCCTA